>ARYC01016926.1:0-12587 GCA_000711775.1 Oxytricha trifallax
TACCTCTAATCTTAATGAAATAGATTAAGAACTAGTCTAGTATAAATAATAGTTAATTACTAGAAGTTTTGCCTTGTTAAGCGCGTTTATATTTTAAGCATTTTTATTACAATTCACATTATTAAATTCATTTAAAGGCAAAGAATATACATATCTCTGGCTTAAACATGCTAAAATTTATTTTATTTTACAAAATAATTCATTGAATTTAATTATTTTTTCTTTCTATAAGTTTCTTTAAATACTTCACTCTAGCAAGAATTCTTAATATAAACATATAGTTTAATTGTTATTTTTTCTATTATAAATGCCACAAAATATCATTCTTATTAATCAAATTAAAAATTTTATAATATCTCTAGTATTCTCAATAAAGCTCTAATAATATCATCAATCAAATTAATAAAACGATTAATGAAGGGGAGTTGGGGTTTAGATTGAAGATAAGGAGGATTAATCTTGCAGCTTCTTGTAAGAAAAATTAGAAATATACTAAAACAAAAATCCATCATAATTTATCCTCAAAAACTTGAATCATTTAGAGCTGTATTTAAAGTATATAAAAAATAGATTCATTTTATATAGTAACTAATTTTTAATTAATTTTTTCCATAGCCATTTGACAAATATCGTTTTTATAATATTTGGAAATATTTTCAGAAAATCCTGAAAGTGGGTACAGATATTGACTAAAATATAATCAAATATCAATAATTTTTAAATTTAACAAAAGATATGTAAATAAAATAGTATAATTCTTTATCAAAATGTATGACAGTAAATCATTAAATATAAATATCTCGAATTTTTTTATGAAAAATTATTACTTTTATATAATTTTGAACAAGAAAATTTATTTTAAATAATTTAAAATTGCTTAAAAAGGAAATAATTTTTGTTAATATATAGTAAATATATTTATACAATTTTTAAAAAATAGCAAAAAATTAAAAAATTATTAATAAATAATTATACTATAATTATTATATTTTTAATAAATTTAGAATCAAAACAAATGAGATATCTACACCCCTATAAATAATAATTTTATTCTAATAAAAGTGACTTATCATTCTAATTAAATATTCATTCTTATATCCCCCTCCCCGAAATTTTAAGAATCAATGCTGAATTATTGACACAAAAATTATAATTTACAATTATTTAATTTTCTTTAACTTTAAAAGAAAATTAGATTAGGATGTTTTAGCTACCAAAGGGATACGTAGGATTATAATAAGATGCTAGATTGTCTCATAAATTTACAATTTTGAGAATGATTTTAATTCCTAGAATAATAACTACTCATACATTTTTAGCCAGTTTTTATACTAATCTAATGAGCTAGACTAATATAAAATATATTAATTTATAAATAATTAAACTTATTTGATCTCAAATTTAAATGCTTCAAATGCATGATTGAGTATTTCAAATATTCAGACATAAATCTTAAATTAAATAAATATTTTACAATTATTTTAAATCATGCATTCTCAATTATAGAGGAATCTAAAGTATTTAAAAATGAAAGCGCAAAAAACTATTTTAAATATTAATGAAATAACTGAATTAAAATTAAACAAATCATAAGAAAATATATTTAATTAAGTTATGCTTTAATTAATGAAAAAATTATACAATTAATATATTTCAAATATGCTTGGTCCAATTTTACTTAATATTAAATAAATTATTATACAATTAAAACGTTTTTTTGAAAAATTTAAATATAAATATAAATATAGATACTTAAATAAGAATTAAATAAAAGTTAAAATCTAAATTTAAAAACTATCTAATAAAATATGGCTAATGTTTTATAACAAAAACTATGTAAATATTTCTAAAATTATTTATATTTTAGCATAAATATAATATAAAACTTCTTCAAGGATAACATATATAGTTAGAAAACTTTAATTAAATTAAAAATGAATTTTAATTAAAATTTCTTAAAAATACTTTTATGGCTTCATATTTTAAATATTATAACATGATAAAACCAATTATTTTATTTACTAAATAAATGAGTGATTTTGTGATGAAATGCTTGGAATTCTTGTAAAATATGAAAGAAAATACGATAAATGTTTGGAATAGGGAAATATTTGGCTAAAGAGATACAAAAACTTAAAAGGTGATTCAAATGAAAATACGTTATAATTGTAAGGTATAGTTGGTGAATGTATGCTTATTTTGAATACAGATTCTGATGAAACTATTTTTTATGCTTCAAATTATAAATAAACCATAAATAATATAATTTTTTATTTACAAAAATTTTAAATCAAATATAAATGTTTTTGATTTTTTATGTAGAAAAATGAAACATATTAATGAAAAAAATATATTTAATTGATGTGAGAGAAAAAGCTATAGTTTATTTGACAAAATTTTCAAAAGTTTCACTAATTACATACCTAAGGACTTTGTAAATATTGCTTATCATAATAAAATTAAAATTTATTATTTTAATATTAGAAGAAAATGACATGAAACTATATATACCAAATTTATTGCCTCCATTTTTCAATTTAAAGGGAATGCAATTCGAACTATTTAAGTTTGTTGTTTGCTGCACTTACAGAAAATATTATTAAACATATATCATTTAATAATATTAAATCCTAGTATGATCCAAGATAAGTTAGAGAAATTGGATTGCAATTATTTCAAAATTCAGATGAAAATAAAAAGCTGACATATTCTCAAATAATTTAATCCATTAATTTTAATAGATAGAATTAAATATTATAAATATTTTTATAATTTCATAATATGAAATTTGCAGGAAAGATAATGTTGTTTTTCTACTATTTTCAAATAATTATTTAAATTTTATTTATGAGATATCTCTCTATGGTTGAAAGAAATAAAAATAATTAATTAGTATTGCAGGAATACATTTGATTTTGGGAAAACAATTTATAATTAATTAATTAAATATAATAAATCGTGGAAGTTAACTTTTTGGAAACCCTGTCAATATGGTACTTGTTCGAGAGAGAATTAAATTTAGCTGAAATTTAACATTGGCGGTATCCCTCTATCGCATCCCTAGAGCGAGATAACTTGACTTTAATTTTGGGTTATTTGTTTAGTTGATTTTAATGCTCAAATTAAAGTCGAGTTATCTTTCTCTAGGGATGCGATAGAGGGGTACCGCCAATATTAAAGTCCAGTTGATTTTTAATTCTCTCTCGAACAAGTACCATATTGACAGGGTTACCAGAAAGTTAACTTCCACGATTTATTATATTTAATTAATTAATTATAAATTGTTTTCCCAAATCAAATGTATTCCTACAATATTCTCGCAGACTAAGTTTTAATGTCAATAATAAATTTATAATAATTATTTGAGGGAAAGTTAACTATTCCTTATTATATTTTCATGATTTAATCCAGAGTAGATTTTGTTTAAATATAAATAATTGTGAATTTTGAAATGTAATTGACAATCTAAATTATTTCATAATTCTTTAATTATTTACTTTAAAATTTATTGGATTCAATAAGAAATTTGTATATAATCTAGGATATAATTGATAGATTTTGAATAAAAGCATAAGTTTTTTTATTAAATATTAAAATTTGAATGTAATGATAAAGTTTAAATAAAAATTAAGGGCTTTGCCCAGTTAGTTTTTATTAAAGTATATTTTTTTATATAAAGCTACCACTCTCCCCATAATATTAAATGTCCACAACAATTGAAAAGCTTGGACATGAAATTATCTATGTTAAATGCTCAAATATAGAAATATAAGGAAATCATTTAATGATCATTAATTCAAGTTTAAAGAATTTTATTTATTAAAATATCATCAAATTTTAGATAGTAATAGATATTGTAAGATTTAAAATTAAAAAGTTATTCTATCTTTTAATTTTAATTAAAATCTAATATAAATGGATAATATATTTATAAGTATTAATAAATAGAAAATAATGTTAGGGGTACTCAAGATTTATTTTTATGTTTATATTTCAATTAAAAACAAAAAAAGAACGTACGCTTTTTCTATCACTCAAGTTATAAATAAAAACAAATTTATACTATCTTCACTATTTATTACATTTATAAGAACATTTCAATTTAATGACTAATAAAATTAACTAAATTTTTTATTTACTATTACTAAGTCTAAATATTTGACATATCATATTTGATAATCAAGAAATAAGTTGAGATAATAAAAATATTTATTAAGAAAAAAATATATTAAAATTAAAAGTAATCAAAAATAATAATAACATTAATTTTTTTAAAAGTCTTACAATAATTTTTTAGATTTAAGTAAATTAAAAATCATTATGAAACTAAAATCTTAATATATACTTAATATTTGGAGTGATTACGTAAGGTCCGGCAACTAATGTAATTACTTGCTTCATGATTTGGTATCATGATTAGACAGGTGAAGGTAGAATTTGAATTGTTAGTATAGATGTGAAAGAAATTTCTAAATCTTTATTACATTAAATAATATAAAATTTACTTTGAGCTATGTATTATTTGAATATAAACATTATTACAAGTAAATCAGTTTTCTTAAAATAAAAAATGTTTATAACTTCCATATTAATATTATTAATTTTTTTGAATATTATGAAGCAAAAATTTAAATGAACTCTTAAATAAAAATTAATTAATTTTACTTTAGAGAAACTAACTAAAACCTTTTTTTAAAGAAATTTTGAAATTCCTAGTTGAAATAAGAATTTTAAATATATTCTCCATATTGTTAACATAATATTTAATTTACACATAATGGAAAAACGACTTTAATTTTATCTGTCTCAAACAGGAATTGACAGTCTATTACTCCAAGCTTTTAATAGTCTCAGATTAGAAAAGCCTTAAGATCCAATTATATACCTCTCAAATTATAAATTATTATAATTTTATTTGTTTAAATAAGCAATAATTATCTTTAAGAGAGATCATATATGTTCAAAGATGCTGGTTCATTGGTTACTAGAACATATTTGAATGCAGAAGAAGAATAGCTTTTTGAGGAGTAGGAATATCTAGAAGCTAATAATTCAAGAGATGAGTCTATTAATTAAGAAATTAAAATAAATTAAATTGACCCTGTTTCGCCCTCCAAAAATAGAGCTGCATTTACTTATTAATATCTTTTTACTTACTGCAGCATGGAAAAATATTGATGTAATTCATGAAGTTAACGAAGATGAAAATCATGAGGATTTTTAAGAATAATTAGATAATTAATTTTCATTGGAGGTCCACTAAAAGGTTGATTTCCACAGGAAAGATTTACTAATTACAATAACAACAAAGAGAGCTCAATTGCCCAAAGAGTTTAAAAGACCTTTCAGCAAAGCAGAGCTTAACACTCAGACAAACAAGAGAGTATAAGTAGAAAATCATTATGAATTTCTCTTTTTATTTTAACTAATAAATTATAGATGACACACTTATTAACAAAATGCATTAGCATTTCGAGATAACTCTAAAAAATAAGAAAAATCAGTTTCAAATAAACGATCAACAGGCATAAGAAGACTTTGAAGACGACGAAAGTTGGGATGTTACGGAAAAACCAATTTTTAAATTAATTTAAATTCCATATATTTTCAATGCCTTTGTCTATGGGTAAATAAGAGTCAGTTGCTTATGTAACTACAAAATCAAAAGACGTCCCAGCTTCTTTAACTCGATTGAGCTATATAACTCAAAGAAATTATTTTATTCTGAATTTATATATTTAAGAACCCTTGACGACTATAAACTTCTATATAAGCTGACTGATGATGGAGCCCATATTTACCTGCCTTTAATTAATAGAGCATTCGAGATAGATTATCATGAAAAAGAAACTGCGCTTATAGACAGGTGCAGAGAAAACCAGTAGTTAATACCTATATCTTATGATCAAAAGAAGGTAAATAAAAGGGTTCTTAATATTCAAGATTTGTTCAAATATTTGAGAAAAAGGTCCTTAAAGTACCAAAACGTTATCAATATTTCTGAGATTGCAAGAGGTGGTGAGGCTATCGTCTACAGACTAGAATATTTAGGAATGGATGAAGTCGTCATTAAAACTACATAACTAGAGGAAAAATTGGACAATCTTTTACTGACGTAGTAAGCTTATATTGATATTATGGGTGAAACTTAGCATTTAAGACTCCTTTAAAATCCAAATTTCCTAGCAGAAATCAAGGAAGAAATTATTGAGTACGATCTCCAAAAATCTTTAATATCAAGATACTGTGTAATTGTTGAGAGAGCCTCTTATACTTTGTATGATTTACTTATGATTTGGAAAAATCCAGTATTAAGAGAGAAATACGTGGAAGAATACAGTCCTTAAAAACTAGCTTATTACTTCTACAGATCTATGCAAATCTTGGCCTATTTACATTAGAGGAACTTCTACTATGGTGATATGAAACCATAAAACTTGCTTGTTTTCAGAGACTAGTAAGTTAAAGTAGGAGATCTGGGCACTTCTTTCAAATTAGATGACTTAAGAGGTGATAACGAACCAATTTATTGTCTAAAAGGTATCTCAAAAGCTTATGCGTCATAGTTCATGAATGAATCTTTTTAATGTATGAGAGGAGTTTCAAAGAAATAGCTGTTTGATGGGGACAAATTTTCATTGATTAGAACATTCCAGCAATGTCTTGAAGAGACAAAGGGACTTAAATATTATTTATTTAGATTTATTTTTGTCAGCACTTTATATTTCAAATCATTAATTTCTTGAAATCCTAAAATTATTAAAATTTTATAGAAATATCCAAACTAGACTACAGAATACGATAATGTGTGCGATGAAATGCTAAATGATTTAATAAAAATGGATATATTAGAAGTAGTTTATAAATTTCAAAAGTACATTAATATTTAAGTAATTACTATGAATTTCTATAGTAAACACAATCAGCGAGATATTGCAATTGTTCACTATGCTTATGCGCTTTAATCAAGGTTTTAATCTCACCATGCAACTGTTTAGCAATTTGCTGGGTTTGCGTCAGCCCCAGAATATTAACATAGGTAGCCTTGTTATTTACCTGGTCTTTATTAGCCGTTTTCCCTAAAGTTTCAGTATCTTCTGTGGTATCAATAATATCATCAACTATCTGAAACAGGAGTCCTATTTTTTTGGCAATTATATCAAGCTCTTTTAACTGCTGCTCACTTGTATTTTGCCCAGCCAAGAAACCAGCAAGAATCGCCGCCCGTAGAAGCGCCCCTGTTTTTAATAAGTGCATTTCCTGTAGCTGTTCAAGGGTTAATCTCTTACCTGTACTTAACCAATCAATTGTTTGTCCGCCCACCATTCCTTGCGAACCAATGGCATGAGCAATAAGATTAATAATATGAAGCCGCGATTTTGCCTCAACATGCAATTCTGAAGAGCTTAAAACTTCAAAACATAGTGCATGCAAGGCATCCCCAGCCAAAAGAGCAACAGCATCACCAAATACTTTATGATTGGTTGGCCTACCTCTACGCAAATCATCATTATCCATAATCGGCAAATCATCATGAATCAGTGAGAAGCAGTGAATCAATTCTATTGCACAGCCAATTGTAACCGTTGCATCAAGACTTGCATCACTGAGAACCCCTGCTGCTATTGTAAATCTAGGGCGGATTCGCTTACCACCATCTAGCGTCGAGTATTGCATAGCAGATAATAAAGTACTACATTTTGCTGGCTGCGCCAGAATATGCTGTAATTTCTGTTCAATTAATTTAATATGGCTATTATTTATAAAATCCTGATTATCCATTTTTCTCTTTACTGAGTAGTAAAATCTTTTAACTGATTTGAGTCCTGATCTAGTATCTTTATTTTCTGTTCAATATCCTGCAATTTCTCTTGGCAAAATTTAACGAGGCTAACACCTTCTTTGTATTTATTTAATGCCTGTTCCAAATCAATATTACCAGCCTCAATATCATCAATAGTTTGTTCCAACTGCTTTATTGCCATTTCGAAATTTAATTCCTGCTTTTTAGTCACAATTTTTCCCTGAAATTAATTTTTTTATCGGCTTTATAGCAAGAACACATAAAATAAATATACCAAAGCTAAAAGCCGCATAAGTTTCAAATGAACTACGATAAACACCTTGCAATGTTGATAATGTAGCATTACTACTATCATATACGGCAGATTGTGCCAGATAGCCCGCAAGTTTACCACCAAAACCTATCGACATTAGAAAAATACCCATCATTGCACCATTTAACCGCTGAGGAACTAAAGTACTCACCATAGCCAAACCAATTGGTGAAATAAATAACTCGCCCAATGCGATTATTAAATAGCTCATAATAATAAATAATTGATTTAACTTAACACCATGATTCTGTGCATAGTATAAACCTAAAACAAAGATAAAAAAGCTAATTCCATTAAATAAAAAACTCAGACTAAATTTCGCTGGAATCGAAAAATCATTATCGCGTTTTTGTAAAAATAGCCAGAAAATATTAACCAGCGGACCAAATAAAATAACCCCAAGAGATTCAAATGCGGTTAATGAACTCTCAGGAAGCGTCAGATGAGTTACCCGCGAAGTACACAAACTAACCGAGAAAAACTGCTGAAAATAAACCGCCCAATAGAGTACGGAAAATACAACCAAAATAGCAAAGGCGATGAGCTTCTTTCGTTCCACTCCAGTATGTATTTTAATATTATTTAATATGAAGGCTACACTTAATATGGCAATAATAACAAACAGCCACTCAGCAATTGTATCATTATAAATACCAATAAACGCAATTGCTATCAACACAAATATTGCAATAAATGCTTTAACATTATCAACTCGCGAATGTGGTATTTCACGGGTATCGTGTAACTTAAATTTTGCCTTACCTACTTTAAACGTTATAAACGCAGTTGCAAGACCAATTGCTGCCGAAGCAAAAACTGCGTGCCAACCAAGATAGGTCTTGATAAAACCGCCAAGAAAGCTACCGCCAATTGCACCAAAATAGATCCCAACATAGAATAAAGTATAACCCATTTCTTTCTTTTCAGGAGTTTCCTTATAAAGAAGGCTTAACATACTTGAGATATTAGGCTTTAATAACCCAGTTCCCATCGTAACAGTTGCAAGACCAAGAACAAAAATATTCAATGAAGTCGCGATGGTCAATAATAGATAACCAAGGCATAGTGTTGCTGCACCAACCAAAATAGCTTTATCATAGCCAAAATACTTATCGGCAATAATGCCACCAAATATACTATTTATATAAGCTAAAGCCGTAAAAGACCCAACCATGGCATATGTCGCCGAGTCATCAAGGTTAAGCTTTTGTGTTGCATAAAAGACCAGTAAAGACTGTAGAACGTAAAACCCGTATCGTTCCCACATTTCAGTAAGAAAGAAGATCGAAAACCCTTTTGGCTGAGACTGATTGAGCATGCATTAATCCTTAGTGGCTTAAAATTACTGACAATTATAGCATAGATCAGAAATAAATTTTTCTGCGGCTGCTCAGGGATTAAAACGGTTCAGTCAGTTATATTTTTTATTAGCCATAATATGAAAAAATATTTGCAAGTAGGAGCATTAGCGGATATAATAACTACCTCATCAACACGGAAGCTTGGCAGAGCGGTTGAATGCACCGGTCTTGAAAACCGGCAAGGGTGCGAGCCCTTCGTGAGTTCGAATCTCACAGCTTCCGCCAGTAAATTACTCAATACAGTAATATCAAAATCATCAATCAGTTAGACTAATTAAGCTCCCTAAATCATTGATGCCTAATACTCTAAACAAAATATGAAATAAGAACGAAACAGGCACCCGCGGCGCATTTTACATAAAAAGTGGAAACCTTGGGCATAAGCAGACTAAATGACAAGCGGAAACCAGCAAAAGACACCGAGGATTAGTTAAATTAGCGGCGTACCACTTCAAGAACACCATTTACATTAAATAACTTACTCATAAACCAAGTGAAATTAAATTCCTTGCCCGGTACCTGAATAGTAAAAGTAGCTATAGCCTTATTATTTCTTGTAACTGTGCGTAAGCCAATGATATTTATTTTCTCAATGGCAAATACATCGGTAAGATCACGTAATAAGCCATGCCGATCGTTAGCAACGATCTCTACATCTGTATTATAAGAAGAGTCCTTCGCTGAATCAGCCCATTCTACATGAATAATTTTATGCGGAGTAACCTTTGATTGCCTACGGATTTCGGCACAGTTACTACGATGAACAGCAACTCCATTACCCTTACTAATAAAACCAATGATCTCGTCGCCAGGAATTGGCTTGAAGCATTTAGCAAAACTAGAAACTATGCCACTTACACCCTCAACCAATATACCACCGGAAGATTTATTATTTGCTCTGGGTAATTTCTCCTTACGCTCTTCAAGCTGCTTTTCTAGATCGCTATATGTTAACTCTGCTCTCTCCGCTTTTACCGGCTCAATCAGCTTCTCAATCACATCATGCAGAGTTTGTGGCAAGATATCGCCCTTACCTAGTGCAACTTGCAAGTCTTTTTCATTGGTATGATTAAGTTTGGATACAATTTCTTCTACTTTTGGGCGCGATGCACTAGGAAATTTACCCAATTCGCGCTCAAAAATTTCCTTGCCAGCCTCAAAAAAATCCTCATTGTTCTGATTGCGAATATAACGCCGGATATGACTAATCGCTTTACTACTCTTAACCCACCCCTCATGTAACCAGTTTATACTAGGACCGCCAGCCTTAACCGTCATTATTTCAACACGCTGACCATTACTAAGTGGGGTTGACAGATTAACAATATGTCCGTCAATTTTCGCGCCACGACAGCGATGCCCGATAGAACTGTGAACCGCATAGGCAAAATCAATTGGAGTTGACCCGGCTGGTAAAGTTATAACCCTACCATTTGGTGTCATTGCATAGATACTATCACTAAATATTTCATTTTTAAATACTTCAGTAACATCCTTTTGGATCGCACTTTCATCCCGCCAATCCAAAAGCTGCCGAATCCAGGCAATCTTCTCCTCAAATTTAGGGTTATTTTCACCACCTTCTTTATATCGCCAGTGAGCAGCCACACCATATTCTGCATGATCATGCATAGCGTAGGTTCTAATCTGAATCTCAATTACTCTATCTTCCGGTCCCACAACACAGGTATGTAAACTCTGATAATTATTCGGCTTGGGATTAGAAATATAATCATCAAATTCTCCAGCAACAGGAGAATATTTGGTATGCACGATTCCAAGTACCGTGTAACAGTCTTTGATTTCAGGAACTATCACTCGCAATGCCCGTAAATCATACAGTTTTTCAAAACCATAATTCTTTTTATGCATTTTCTTCCAAATTGAGTAGATATGCTTAGCCCGTCCACTTACCTGAAAATCATGGATGCCACTTTCAATCATCTGGCGAGTCAGATAATCTTTAATATCTTCAATATATTGTAACCTAGCTTCTCTACTTTCATCTAAAAGCTGCGAAATCTTTTTATACTGATCAGGATGGATATAGCGAAAAGATAAATCCTCAAGCTGCCATTTAATTTGCCAGACTCCAAGGCGATTTGCCAGCGGCGCAAATATCTCCATTGTTTCTAAAGCAATTTTCTGCTGTAACTGAGAGTCTTTACACGTCTTGAGATTTAGCATTAACTCACCACGCCCAACAAGCATGATTAAAATAACTCGGATATCCGTTGCCATCGCGAGTAGCATCTTACGAATAACTTCAATTTGTTCCTTTTTCTCATGCTCATCGATAGCTAGCTCAAGATCGCCAGATTTACGAATCTGGGTTACCTTATCTATCTCAGCGACAAGGTCAATAACCACCGGAGAAAAGCCTGTGAGTCTGTTTTTCCAAGTAGGACAGTATTTAGGAAGCGCATACAGAATTGTTGCGGTTACAGCATCTGAATATAGATGTAACTCGGCAACTGTATTAGCACACTTTAGAGCATGAATAAGCATATCCGCAGTCGTAGGATAAAAAACCTGTCCTTGATAATACTCTTCGGCTAATTCTATTGCTTTTTCAAATTCACTAACTTCATCAGCCTTAAAGCGGGTATGCTGCAACTCCAGCCAACTTTGTACATCTTTAAAACTGTTTTTTACGGTAACCATTTATACTCACAATACCTGTCTAAATATTCTCTACGGTAAATAGGCGATTATACTGCCTAAATGCATATCTGTCAGTCATTCCGGATATATAATCAGCTACAACCCGATAAAGCCCATCTTTATCAATCCGGCTCTGAAATTGGGGTGGTAAGATCCTTGAATCACTGGTAAACGCATCAAAAAGAGCCCTAACTACACTTTCAGCCTTATAGCGAAGCTGCATTACCGTGTAGTGCTTATACAAATTTTTATGTAAAAACATCTTCAACTCCCTTTGTAACGCATGATATTCATCACTATATCTAACAATTGGTGGAGCTAATCGCACATCGTTAACGTGTTTAACATTGCAAGTAGCTATATTTGACATGGTACTTTCTATTAATTGATAAATACTGCTATTTATCAGATGCCGCACCAGTTCTTTATGTAATCGTCTTCCAGT
>ARYC01016927.1:0-130266 GCA_000711775.1 Oxytricha trifallax
GATATACACAACGATATGCCAAGGTTTTATCTCAAGCATTTAAAGAAAGATGGGAAGTATGTCTGTGAGTTCTGTGAGAAGCCATATTCTCATACTAGAGACCTCAAAGTGCACTTAAAGGAAAAGCACAATTAAAGTTTTGTCTTTATTCATGAACCTACAGGGAATAGATTCCTCTAAAAGAGAGGATCAAGAAACCTAGTGGAGTCTCTAAGAGTTGAAGTCTAGAAGTAAGTTAAAAATGAAGAAAGCAGTCAAGAACTTTCCAGTCTCTGAGATCAATAAAATCATGGTTAAAATAGAGGCAATAAAGATTCCTATATTAAAAATCATTGACTTAGATCTTTGCCTTGAAAGCTATCTCACTCTTGAAGATAAAATAGAGAAGAGTGTCATTACAGATGACTAATATGCTTACAAGATATATCCTTTCAATTACTTCCTTGCTGATGACAAGTTCCAAATGGAATTTGCTAATGAATATTATGCTCTTATAAAGGCCAAAGTTAAATGAGTGCAGGCATATCATCTAGCTTGATGCTATATTACTTGGTAAAGATCATGTAGCCTTCAGGCTTCCATTAGTTTAAATGACTTACAGAGAATTCTTATCTGACAATAGATGTTAGAATAAATTAGCTAGATAGTATAGCAGATAGTTGAAGGGATTGAAGAGCTTCACAAGCTAGGTTATGTTCATAGAGACTTAAAGCCAGAGAACATCATGATGAACTTTCAGCCTCTTAGAGTTTATTTATTGACTTCAACAGAGCTCAAAGACTGCAAACCTCTGCATAAGGAAATGTATACGGCACTCCTGGATATTTCCCAGAGAGAGAGAAGATTAGAGAGATGGAGACACTTAATGGGATATCTGGGCTCTAGCAGAAATAATAATAGAGAGCGACATGCCAAGAAACGATTACTTTAGCTGCAAGGGTGAAAGAGATTCTAAGCAGAGAATCAAACAATATCTCGATAAAAATAAAATAAATGGAGGTCTCAGAGAACTTGCATACTCAACTATTATCAAGCCAAGCTAAGCGAATTAACAAACAATAGAAACAATCAAACATCAACTTAGAAAGATAAAATTCAGAGAACTGCCACATGACTCTAAGCTTATGTTTGTGTGAAATATTTTAAAAACTCGCTTGTTATACTCACTTAAAATACTAATATTTAAACATTAAACCCCTACATAAACCCTATTAAAACCCTAATAAAGTATGCACTAATAGTCTACTTTTATCAATCAAAAACTCAATCAAACTAATGAAAGGGTTTTGGGGTTTTGAATGGAGCATGTTAAACTTCTAGCGTTTTTCATATTACTTATATCATTCAAAATATAAAATATTAAGAATATTATATTAAAATCATATTAAATGAATATAAATTAGTTTTAAGTATCATAAGATATTTAAAATAATTTTTTATATTTAATGAATCATTTTATCTTTATAATTTACCTAAATGTGCGTAAAATGGATTCCTTTTTTAAATTTGAGTCAAAATCCTTGAAATTTGGAGTTTTAGTTTCTTAAGGTGTAGATTCGAATATATTTAAATATCTGGGAGCTTTCTTTACTCCATCATCCAAACATATATATCAATTTCTAACAGAAATTAATATGTCGATTTTTATAGTATAATTAAATTTAAATTAAAAAAATCACTCATTCCACCTTATAAATTATAATTAATTCTTAAAAAATCTTTAATTTTTTGTCATAATACAAACAAGTGGATTCATCAAGTGATTAGGACTGCTCTTATAAATCGAGATATTCTTTTCTCTACATTCAGACAGATCGTATATTATAAAGCTTTTATAATTATTACAAGAAAAACAAATTTTAAAATACAATCAAAAATAAACCCTGATTTATAAGTTATAATCTAATATAACTATAAACCGTTATAATTTGTAATGTAAAATTCAAAAATTTCTATTAATTAAGAAAATGAATAAATAACTTGATTGTTTAATTTATTCACAAAATTAATTGTTTTTATTTTGAGTGTTTTTTTATATAAATGTAGTATTTTTATAATTCTAAGCATGAAAATTATTAAAAAATGTTAATAATTTAGTAAAACTCCACATTAAATTATAGTGTAGCAATATTAAATTTAACAATGCAAAGTAATTGTATAAAGTAAATTAATAATTAAAAGGTCCAATAAATTTCAAATACTAAATCAAGAGAAAATAATGCAGATATCGTATTTTTAAATTAAATATAAGTTAATTTAGTGAGAGCGAGTTTATTATTACAAAATCAATTTCAATAAATAATAATAAAAACCCATAGATAAATTAAGAAGCGAGGATTGTAGTTAAGAACAATTTAGATTTAAAATTAATTATTTTTGGCGTAAAATAAAAATTTTTATTATTAAAACTATTGTCCTTATTAAATAATCCAATCAGGGTGTGTAAATTTGATTTTAGCATAATTATATTTAATTTCGGCCAATAATATTTAATTTTTAATCCAATTGTTTTTCACCCCAATCTTCATGTCTTAAATAATCTATATGGTTTTATGCAAAAATAACTTATTATTTAATTTAACTGTTTTATAATGGAAAAAAAAATTAATTTTATTTTATTACATAATTATCTATAAATTATAATTACATAATTTATACGACAATTAAGATCATATTAAACTAATGCTTATTTTATCTTAATTAATTCACTATTTTTCTTTATTTTAAATTACAATTAATAACATAAGTACTTATAATATTTTACATTATACTTATTTTCAATTCTTTTTATATAATATTAATAAATATACTTTGTACATTTCCTCATCATTAAAACTTAAATGCAAATCTTAATATAAAACTTATAATAAAACCTTATTATAAATAAATCTTACTAAAACTAAAATTTACAAATATTTAATTAGTTTATAAGTTAAATTGATTTGTAAATTTATATGTAAATGAGGTATGAACAGGAGAACTCTGTTATTAATAATATTATTAGTTTTATTATGATGATTTATTAAAGTAGTAAAAACATGTATAATGGGTAAAAATATTAATATATAGAGTATATTGCTCATATCTTTGTGTTTTGCTTCTAAACTATATAAAAACCAATTAATAAAATATTATAAATAAAATTACTATGTGGAGATGGAAATATTAAACCAATTAATTTGAATTAAAAATAAGTAATTATTAAAAAAATTAGCAATAATTTATGTTATTTTTATTCAAAAAGTAATAAATAAACAAGCAAAATTAAAAATTATCTAGAAATAAAATACTAATCTTGATTGAAATTCCAAAACTATATATTTTTATTTTATTAAGATCTCTAAATTTATTTTAAATAAAGTAATGGGTTTACAATGATACAAAAAAAAATAAAACTTTTTGTTTTTAAAATATTTTTTATAAAATAAGTACCCTTATTTCTAAACTAAGAGATTCTTTTTAAAAATAAATCTATTATAATATAAAATTAATTTTATAATTTTAAATATGAATTAATGAGATCTGCTGGGAAACCTTCATTGTATAATAATGGATCGACTCGTTTGATATTATATTTTGCATTTTTGGCGCCATCTTTTATTCAGAATCACAATTCTGAATTTGAAAATATTTTTAACAATTTTTATATTGTACAGTACTACTCTAAATATTTATTTTTAATGTTTAATGTGTAAATAATAATGAAATAATTAGTAATTGCTTAAAGAATAAGCATAAAAATATACAATTGATATAAAATAATAATAAATTTGTAATTATTTATAGTTATTATAAAATTTAAATTAAAATGAGCTAATAGGGATCACAATATAACATGCCCAATCCATTAATCAAGCACAATCAAATATTGGCCTATGTTAATTAAATATATTTAATTATATCTATCCTAATTATTCTATTAATGATTCAAATTATAAACAATTATAACAAATAATTTGAGAATTTTCTCTCAAAAATAACATAAAATATTTTATTGGACCATCTTTATTGTGAATTTTCAATTTCAATTTAAATTTGGATAATATTTTACTTCAGAGTGCCCACTTAAATGAGGTACATATTTGAAAACCCAGAAAACCTGAACAATTAAGACTGTCTTGGCGAGGTCCTAATTAAATAATCAGATCCTTCTGTCTAATATATATGTGGTTATTTGATGTATTTTTATTCATTATTTTTTGTTAAGAAATTGCGCAATTATAATTATTTACTTTTAAGTCGCACCTGAGATGTTTGTTACACTGCTTAAAAGAAGAAAAGTGGATAATTAAGACAGTGGGAGCTATGGCAGTAAAAACAGTAGTACGAAGACAGAGTAATTATCTTTTAAGTGCTAGGACATCTCAGATAAAAACGCAATCAGATACATCATGAAAGCTTATAATAAAAAGTATTTGGTTTATAATTTAAGTCTAAATAGATATTTAACATTTTTATAAGACAGTGGAGTTACCAGAGAATAATAAAACATGAAGTCTTCATGAAGTAAATTAAAATGATAGATTTATTTAATATTAAAAAATACCATTAATTAGATTAGCAATGATAAAATTTTCATCGAGTCACAATAAAAGATTGAACAAAGCAAAATTAAAGGGTAGATTGACTAAGACCCTGCAAATGATACCTCAACAAAAAATTGATGTTATAGAGATTAAGTAAGACACAGTCTCTATCGAATCCATCGACAAGCCTCCAGAAGTGTAAAATTTTAATTAAAAATTTTCTTAAAGTGTGTAGGATCTTACACTCAATTAAAGTTTGGAGTAGCTTCATAATTATAAAGCTTATAATTAAGTGTTTTTGCAACAGAGCGTCTTTGACATCAGATAGAAACAAGGTACAGGGTAACCTGGCTAGGAAACTATTTTGTCTGGAGCAGCAGCTTCTTAAAGACAGCAACCCAAGGAAAAGAGATTCGCTATAACATTTCACTTTTCATTTTTATTTAGTGTGAATTAAAAAGACTCGTTTTTCTAATCAAATAACCATATAAAAGACTTATATATTCTTTAGCTATGGATTAAGGAGACTTGAAAATGGAGATCTTTGGGTTATTCCAGAAGTATTATCAGTACACTCTAGAAGACATCTAAAACATTCTCAATCAGCCAAGAGACCCAGTGAAGAAAGTTCTTGAGGAAATTTGCGAATTGAATAGAAACACCAGATTCTACGAATTAAAGAGAAGCTATACATGAGAAATAGACTATAAGATCAGCAAAATTTGTTGTATTAATTAAACATAGTCTGATTGAAGACAAATAAATTTATAAATTTTTTATGAAAATACAAATATTTTATGTATAAATGAAATATGTGGGAGGGGGGTAGGATTATATTTTTAATTTCAGACAACAAGACATTAATTTAATTGAAAATAAAAAACATTATATATCATCAAACGTAAAAATCTTTATAATTATATCTTTAGTAAATATACCTGAATTATTCTTATACATAAGTACAGTTTATTTTAATTATAATAACTTATTAATGAAACTATAATTAATTAGTTCAGTACTTGCATATTTTGGCTAATTCCCCAATGTCTTTAAGATAGTTTCTTAGTTGAAGTCTTTTATAGTAGTATTGCTCTTCCTCATTGAAATCAGAAGCCATCACCCATGTCTTGCAGCACCCATTAGACTCCATTTCTGTTTTGCTCATGTATAGGTCTTTGTATTGTTTATATTATTATTATACTATTAATCTATAAAGTTTTAATATTAAATATAAATATAATGGAGAAATCAATAGAAAAATAATAAAAATATATGCGTGTATTGTTACTCAGTGAGCATAACCCCAGATAAATGAGCTTCCTTGATGGTTTGAAGTATGTGCAGAATAAATTTGGATAAATCTATATTTGATCTTATGATTTTCTTCTTCTCTAATCTATAAGACACTCCAAACTTCATCTATAATTAAAGTTATCGTTTTATTCTTATTCTAATAAAAATTCCCACATTTATTAACATTATAATCATGTAAAATTACTCATAATTTATTATAGTAGGATATATCAGGGTTATTTAGTAACTCCAAATCTTGCTCTAAAGTGCTCTTTTTCTCTTTGAAATATTTCAGGAATTCCATCAACCCCAGGTACTTCTTGAATATAAAGATTTCATAGTCTATTTCTTTTGGCTTTGTTAATTTATTTATAAATATTATACACAATATTCTTTTTACGATATTATAGTATATATATTTATATAAATTTAATTTTTGTCAAGAGCAAACCGCCCTCTTTAGAATGCAAGTGATACTCATTGAAATGCTCACTGATTATCATTTAAATTAAAAGTTCTGCGTAAATTTCAAAGAAAAATGCAAAGAATTATTAAGACTATTTTAAAAAAATATTATTCATAATTAACTTCTTATATTTCACTGATCTACTTATGTTGATAATAAGTTCTGAAGATAGTTCTCAAGTAGCCCAGTAACACTGAGTTAATTTAATCAAACTTTAGTCTGATTTCTTCAGAACATAGCACGTCTGTTTCGTTGTCTGGGTGTGGCACCAATTCAGAATAATCATTAATGTTGATCTTTTTTTTATAGTTAAAACTTATATTGTTTTAGTTTATTTATTAATCATTGGAGATGTCCTCTGCGATATTTACATTTAACTTGACTTTGAAGATGTGACTATCGTACTTATTGTCTGGAATGCAGAATCCATAGCTATACATAAAAAATATTGTTACAAAAAAAAATACTTACTTGAGTAAGAGAAAAGCATTGGATCTTTTACCATAGCAGTAGTAAACCTACTCCCCTTTTTTAATGGTTTTTCTCTCGCAATTCACCAGCACAAAATATGTATCGTCTCTCATTGTCTTGTCATCATTAAATGAAATACGGTAATTTACGCATGAAATAATGCATGTAATAAATGTTAATCATACCATGTGAAATCTTCGTCTTCGTAGTTGTAGTCCTCATGATCATCGTCTATGTTGAGAGCTGTGGGATCTAAGTAAATGTCTTCCAGGTTTTTAGCCAAACTTGCTACTTCTGAGGTTGCTGTGTTTATTTACACTTAATCGCTATCAACTGTGTTCATCATTTAATCCTATGCATTATGATTTATCCATAATTCATAAGAAAATGTTAAAAAATAGGAACATATACCTAAAATTAATTGACAATAAAGAACTTAAAGCCCTTTTTGGGGTTGATGAGGTCTTCAGCCAGTCTGTCTGCACCTATACTCTACCCTAGAGTTTTTATGTCACTGTTTGTCTTCATAATTTACAAACCTTTGATATAAAAATTCACTTCATATACTCTATTTTATTATTCTTATATATATTTTAGAGTTTTATCTATATGAAATTAACTAAAAATTCGTTTCACTATTATAAATTTACTCATACTTATAAATTAAAATAATAAAGGATTTGTAAATTCCTTCATCAAAATGCCCTCCTTCATCATCCTCGTCTTCCTCCTCAGTATCATTGTCTTCCTCATATTCCTCATCTACATATGGTAAATCCCATATATGTTTCCCTTCCCTCATCAACTTCTTCAAATTATAATTTTTTCCATTTATTTGATAGTAATTCTCTCTATAATTGATGTTAAATTTTTAGATCTCTTATATTATAGCTAAACTAACTCTCTCCGAATTGATCACATACTTGTCTCTATCAAACCTGCCAGTGATATTCCACTTGGCCTCATTGATCTCCTCCTTGCTGAATATGTCTTTGTAGTTGTTCATGAACTTGTCCTTGGTGAAGTACTTGCTTTTACTGTCCCCTTGAATCTGCAATGGTCTGCAGATGGTTTCGTTGACCACTGTGATGTGTGAGTGGTTGCAGTTATCTGCCATTGGAATCATGGCTGTGGTTGGGAGACCCCACCCGAAACACCTGGAGCAGACTTAGGCGAAAATACGCATAAAGAGATGTTTATCGATAAGAGCGGAGGAGAAATGCTGGGGATAGTGAAGTAGCAGGAGTTCGATTTCTTTCCATTCTATCTCTATGTCTCTCTTGTAACTCTTGGTCTCGTAAGCCAGTTCTTGATCGTCTATTGCCTTTAAAAATCGATAAAATTACAAGGGGTCTTATATAAGCTTATAATCCTTTAGGTCATAAGATTCTATAAAATAAATTTAACGCCTCAATATCAGATTTGCTCCAATTACAGAAGAATTCTACGTCTGGGAGGAGATTCAAATATGGAAACCAAAATGACTCCAAACCCTTTTGATATTCATATAACATAAACACAGTGAGCGTTAATTACTCAAAATCTTCATGTTATTATTAATAAATCTAAAAATTAACCACATTTTTCTCCTGTTAAGATAATAAAGAACAACAGTTTTTATTTAATTATTTTTTATGTTCTTTAGTAAAGATCTGCTTGTTTTCCTTGAATACATGCCCAATAATAGGATGATTATGTGCTAATTCCATTGTAATGAGAAGTTTAAATGGAACATATAAAAATGCTTCTCTGTGCTCAATATCCTCTCTCGCTCATTTCATATAATATAATACAAATAAATTCTACAATAAAACTAAGCATTCAGTAATTTAAAATATTTTAACTCTGACACCCACTAAGCCATGATCAAACATAGCGGGATACTCTAATTTAGGTATTTTGACACCGTTTTTAAGGCACCAATCCATGAATATCTCATATTTCTGGGGTTAATGATCTAAATACACTTAATGCAGCTCTGGTAACTTTGCCTCCATATTGGAACTAATTTATTGTTTTGTATTTTCAAATTTAATATATCAAATTAGCATTATAAATAGTGAATTATTTTATTATTCTCCTAAGAATATACATGGAAATAATGTCTTTAAATACTATATTCATTTTCTATGCATTTTTATATCTATATAGTTGAATATTTTTAAGGTATATAAATTTTTATAGGCTTTTCATCTTAATTTAACTTTGATTTTTATATATTTAACACTTTTCTCAGTTATAGTCTTCATCGCTTTATTTATCGCTCTGACCATCTGTCTATCCATTTTTTATTCTATTAAAAACGTTAGAATGTATATATAAATTAATTAATGAAATTCAATAACCCACCAAGTGTTAAGGAGAATTTCTTGTCTTTGTCAGTTTAGTTATTCCTCTAATTATCATATTCTTACTGGATGGAATCTTAATTGCTATTGCTCTTTGATTGTTTATTCGACACATTATTTACTTTAGTTTCTTTATTCTCAAGCTTTTTCTTGAGGCTTTTGAAGTTATTGTCTATTTCTGTTTCGTTGTTATTGTATAAATAATACTTAAAAGTTATATAAAAAATAACAATATTTTAACAATAAACTAAAATTAATTTTTTGCATATTAATATGAGCAATATCGTTATAGTATGTATTGATATAAATGTCGTTGTTTTACTCTTTGTCCTACTTTAATTAAGCTTTTGAGTTATGTTTATTGCTGCTGTTTCCCTACATTTTCATAATATTAAAACTGTCCTTTTCGTTATTACTAGGTAATTAAATAAATAACTCTATTTTTTAAATTTCTCAAAAAAGTTAATTAAATAAGCTGTAATCAGTAATAAAATTAGATAAAAATAGTGTTTACAATTTAATGTAAAATTACAAAAAAAATATTAAAAAGTCAAGAATATCATAATTCTGATTTTTATTGGAACTTTTCTATTCCTCTTAGATGCTAATATAGTTTATGACTTAATTGTTATTTCCTTCATCTTAGTAGCTACTTGTGGCATTTGTATTGTATTTCTATTGTTTTTATTGTTAGTTTTTACCACTATTTCCATGATTTAATATGAAATTTATATTAAAAAAGTATATATAATATTTAATATTTATTCTGATTAGAGGAGCTATCTAGTTTATTTAATTTATTGGAGAAGTATTCAATGACACTGTCCTCCTCAGCATGTTGATCAGATTAATAATTATTAAAATAAACATTATTATTTTATCAGCATCGTCATCTGCTACTATTTCTATAGTTTTCTTACTCCACTATTAAGCTCTTTTGTTGTTACTTCCTGAATTGTCTCCACCGTTTCTATTATTATTAAGACAGTTTTATGATCATTTTATTCAAATATAAGTATGAAAGTATACTCATTTTATGTAAAATCTTTAATTATATACTTCTATAATACTGTAAATTTGAGGTGTGTTTCTCATTTCAATGTTTCTATTGCTGTTATCTGTGCTTGCTATTTCTTTCTTTGATTTGCTATCATAAAAATAGAAGTCAAATTAACTGTATATTTAAAAAATATGTATATAAGTATAAATCAATTTCAAAAATTAATTACAACAATATTTGATGTTATACTTTTGAGCATGTGTTTATCAAGCATTACAACTTAATTAAACTTTTGTGATTTATCATCGTCATCCTATATAAAAGATGCTTCCTCAATGTCTTAGTTAAAAATTAGATAAAAAAATGAATCAATCATAAATGGGAAAAAAGTGTAAAGACTATGAACAAAGCTCTATCATATTCATTATATAGTTAAACTTATGGATATCATGTGAAGGAGCAAATATGTCAGAGTCATCCATTCCTTTCACCTGCATATTCCCATCTTACTTAATTTCCTCATCGTCATCGTCAAAACCATTCCTCACATCAGAGTGCTTATTATCCCTAAGAATAATTATTCACATAATTGAATTGTTATTCATTATTAATTAATCGCTTTTTTAGCAATACTTCTCTTGTTGATCTTCGTGTTATCTTGATTATTATTCTAATTCCTGATGGTATTAGCCCCACTTTGCATCAACTGCATGGCACTTGGTATATCAGTCTTATCAGTTTTATCCAATTCTGGCATCCTGCTCAGCATATTCTACTGCTGCATCTTGTCCTTAGTGACCTACTTATGTAGTTGCTTGTTCGCTTTCTTGTTGGTGTGCTGTGATTGAAATTGCTGTAACTAGTCATTCACGGTAACTTTATCATCGTTTAAATTGGGGATGTGGTGGTCATTGTTGCTGTTGTAGTTTGAATTTTGACCGTGGTTTAGGTGGACTGTGCTGTTCAGGGATTCCGCCTTGAGGTTGTGCAGGTTGTCCGAGAATCTGCCGTTGTCCTAGTTATTGTCTGGGTTTTGTGATCTTCCACTGCTCTCATTCAGTCTATTAATGTAATCAATATATACATAATACTATTGACATTCTTGAAAAGCTATTCATTCATCATTATATCTCTATAGAAACTCTCCTTCTGAAGTGGGTGACTCTTTACATCATCATTTTCTTCACTCTCTTCTTCATCCTCTTCATCTTCGTTTTCTTCATCTTCATCTCCATACTCTTCTATTTCATCGCCATTGATCTCATTGAAGCTTTTGTTCATTTATTGATTGTTTGCGCCTATCTTTGAACTCATTTGATCCTAGGAGTTTACATTTAGCATGTTCTGGAAAGTACCTTGCTTGCTGATGAACGCGCCTCTGTCATAGTTATTTGAGCCTGCTAGGTCTTGCATCAGAGAGTGCTAAGATAGTCTTGATTCATCAAGATTAATTCAAATGATACAAAAATTATGCTTTGAAAATTCATTAAACTTTTATTCAATTTGAAATTTTTCCTGTGTTTAAGTATTAAAATTACGGATTTTATTAATAACTTAATGCTTCTATAAAGATTTGGGGTTTAATTTTTGTAATAGATGTCGAATTAATTATTTGATAGTGATCATATTATTCTGAGTTGCTCCCTATACCACATGATAAAAAGCAGCTTTCCATGCAAGTATTAAATAAATAAATTTATGGCTCATATTATTTTGAAATTTAGACTCACAGTCTTCAACAAACACTTTTCCTTCTTTGAGCCTAATAGAATTTAAAAAGAAACACATATAATACTAAAGATTTAAGCTAATATCAAATTAAGAATGTCATTATTTATTCTTCTACCAACATAGAAATCAGGTTTTACAGAGAATACTATGACATGTATTGCTTTAGAGAGACATTCGATGTCAGATTCAAGTTTGAATATTTTATGCGTGAATTATATCATTAAAATGGCATTAGCTATTGACCAACCTTCAAATGTTAAGCTTTTCTTTGTTTTATAAAGCCAGGAATTTTAGAACTTATAAAAATAAGGGAAATCTTATTTATTGCAGCTGCACCAAAAGACAAATTACTTTAATGATTACTATCATTACTATTGAACTTGATATCCCATACAGATTTTCCTCCAGTATCCAGACTCTGCACTTCCCCACCCCTCATATTTCTTTCATCCCATAGCTTTATCTTACCGTCATAACTACCAGTCATCACATAGTGTGAAGAGTCAAGACTTTAATCAAAAGCTGACTCTTTCAAGATCCAAGTCACTCCCGCATCATGTTTCTTACATGTATAAACTGCATTTAATGGTGCTGAACTTTAGTCAAGATCAAGTTTCATTCTTAAATCGTGTTTAATATGCTTTTAATCGTCACCACAAGTGTACAGATAATTCTAGTCTTGAGTCAAATGCACATACCATATATCGTATTCGTGTGGAATGAAATCACTCAAAATCTTGCCAGATTCTCTATCGTGAACTAAAACTCGCCCACCATGCATGCCATTAACTACATATTTCTCAGATGTATCATGCATTAAACATATATCATTGGTAGCTGTTTATTACTCTTTCATTAGGTCACTGTCTTTTGAGTTAGTATTTGATGAACTATAATTTTGCACAATTTTATGTGTGAGAGTGTTTGTAGATTGATCGATTTGTAATTCAAGGAATTGTACGTCACCTTTTGAGGTACCAATCGAATAAATATTACCAGATTCATGTTTTATACTTAACACGCCGTAGTCGAAATCTATAGTCTTGGCCTATAGTTTCAATCTAAAGTCAGAAATATTAGTAATTAATTTAAATGTTAAAAGAAATAAAGCAAAATCAAGAAGGATTAAATATACTATATTTGCAAATTACAGATGATTAACTACACTTACTTATTATCTTCAGTAATATTAATTGTTCAAACGCGAGCCCACCCTCCACCCCCTCCAGGCATAAAACGAGAAACCGACCCCTCCCACCCTAACTAGACCCCCCCTCCCACCTCAACAACATCCCCATTCATATAAAAATTTTGATTCTCAATGTTTAAAATAATTTTCCTTCATGACTTCTTGATATCATAATATTTCTTACTCATAAAAAATATCATTTTTTTCAAAATTTTTCTCAACCTATATTATGATACTCTCTTTTAAATTTTGGTATTTAAAAACTTTCACTATGTGCGTCGACATTTTTAGCACATACTCCTATAGGAAAATTATTTAATAATCTATATCCCATGATCTTGATATAATTATAACGAAAAAAATAATCAACCTACAAGCACACACAAATATTAATCCTTACAGTTCAAATCATTATAATCTACTGTATTCAATATAATTTCAATAGTAGTCCCATTAATTTTTATATTATATTTTTTTCCTCAATTTCCTGTTTATTTTATCATTATAATTTTTTATAGCAATTAATTTTTTATGTAAAATAAATATCAAAATATAAATATTTATGTTTTTAATTAAGTGTTAATCAGTTTGTAAAGAATATAGATTTAATTTTATTAATTTAAATTATCATATTGCATGAATTCATTTGAATTTGATAAATGTTAATTTAAAGACATAAATATTTATATTCTTGATATTTATTTTACATAAAAAATTAATTGCTATAAAAAATTATAATGATAAAATAAACAGGAAATTGAGGAAAAAAATATAATATAAAAATTAATGGGACTACTATTGAAATTATATTGAATACAGTAGATTATAATGATTTGAACTGTAAGGATTAATATTTGTGTGTGCTTGTAGGTTGATTATTTTTTTCGTTATAATTATATCAAGATCATGGGATATAGATTATTAAATAATTTTCCTATAGGAGTATGTGCTAAAAATGTCGACGCACATAGTGAAAGTTTTTAAATACCAAAATTTAAAAGAGAGTATCATAATATAGGTTGAGAAAAATTTTGAAAAAAATGATATTTTTTATGAGTAAGAAATATTATGATATCAAGAAGTCATGAAGGAAAATTATTTTAAACATTGAGAATCAAAATTTTTATATGAATGGGGATGTTGTTGAGGTGGGAGGGGGGGTCTAGTTAGGGTGGGGGGGGTTCTCGTTTTATGCCTGGAGGGGGAGTGGGAGGGGGGTCTCGGTTTGAACAATTAATTATAGACAAATTACCACTTTTTTCTTGAGTTTCTTTATTTAAGTGATAACTTGCTGTCAGATATTAATTTGGTTCATCAAATGGTATTATTCTGTCGATGTTTTTATAAATTTAATTTAAATAAATAAATTTAGTAAAATATATAGATCTTGAAATTCAATATATAAAAGGTTACAAAATATATATAATTGCTTTTATGTTTTTATCAAGAGTTAACTTGTCTAAACATTGAAATTATAAAGTTTATTGTTTTTCCAAAGTCTCAACCATTTATTTAATAATAACAAAAAGGTTTTATATTTTATTACTTTTTTCACAACAAATACCACATAATAGAAAATCTATTATTGCTAAAGTATAATTGCAATAGTTTTTAACAAAAATCGCCGAAAAGTGGAATAAAGTAAATAATTATTCAATAAGATAATTAATATATTTATAAGGCGGGATACGTAACAAACGTCTTCACTTTTCAAATCATACATTCAAATTCACAAAATACACTCAAATTAATTGTATTTTCTTAAATATCTTCTAAGACTAATGCCTTAATGTTATGTTATATCAGTATTTTTTGAGTTTTCTTTGTGATTTTCCTGTAAAATTTGAAAGTGTTTAAACTGCATTGTTAGTTTTTTATTAATTTTTGTTAGAGTATTCACTCTTTTCAGTCATAAAATTATGATTATCTTTTGATCATTCTGCATAAAAAGTTTTTGAAATCGAAAAGAACAAATGCAAAGCGATAAAAGCAAATATCAAATTAAAGATCATCATAATCTCATTTGCTTATTTCATCTGAAATCAATATTTGATGGGAATAATGCGCTGTTGCCGTTTCCAATGACTCCAGTGCCACCAATGGTGCCCTAGCAACTACGTGATTTTGGAAATACGTTCCAGAATCTTAATGTTTCATCGCCAGCTCCAGTAACTATTGAAGATCCATCTGGAGACATAGACAGATACAAAACTCTAAAAGTGTGTCCAGTAAGAGTAGCGATTTTATCCATCGAGGGATATTTCCATACAATTACTTAATTCAAGGAATATCCGTGAGTGCTCACTAACTCATCATTGGTCTTGGAAAACATCAAATTGCACACTTAGGAACCTGTGTTTATGAAGTTTATTGGTTGCAAGGTCAAAGTGTTTTTAGTTTAGTATTAAAAGTAGTTTTAAATAAATTTCTAGATAATTTTATGTTCCAGAATCTGATACACTAATCAGCAGTACCTCCTCCAGTTGCAAGCAATCCACGTTAGAGCGGATTCCAGCCAATTGCCTTCACAGCAGCTTTATGCTATGAAAACTTAGCTGCAGGTTCCGGAGTTGACTAAGGTTACCAGATAAATAACTTGTTATCATTACCTCCTGAAGCAAGTTAATTTTCATCATGGAAACTCCATTTTAAACCGCAAACTTCTTGTTTGTGTCCAATTAGCTTTTGATGAAGAGTTTGTTTAGCTCTCACGTCTCTTATTATTACGATGTTGATATTTTTTCATTCAATATAGCAGTAAAATTATGAAAATATCATAAGTTTTTCGCAATAAAATCGTTCTGTCTCTGCTACCTGTGGCAATTACTGATCCATTCCAAGAACTTGAGCCCACTCTGTTGCTATGCCCTCCAATTGATCGAACTTCTTTTTATTAGTTAATATCCCATATCTTTATTTCTCCGAAATTATTACCAATACAAAGGTGACTTCCTTTTTGCGACCAAGAAACGGAAGTTAACTCATATAAATGTGAATTTTTATAAATGTGGATTTTTATTATGTAAATCTGTTAAATTATATTTAATTTTAGTTACTGTATGGTTTTAACCAAAATCGCATAAAAGAGAAACTCTTGATGTACATGCGTTCCATATATACAATTATTTCATTTATGAAAATTTTACGAAGTTATTATTTAGAAATATCATACATTATAATCAAATCATATGTAAAAAATTTATGAATACACAGACTGTCCAAGAGCTACTGCCAAAATATTTGAGGCACTCCAGTCTACCAGATTCAAATAAAAATCATCATTTAAGTTGGGTGCATCAAGCACTTTATATGGTTGTGTCGAGATTTTACGCTGAACTGAAAGTTCAACTGGAGATTGTTATTGATCTGGTTCTAAGTTGATAAGGGATGAAAATTTTTGCTTATCTTTTCCAATAAAATAAAACTATTGGAAACTCCAAATAAAAAAACAAAATTACAAATAATATGGGATGTAAAAGGATGAGTGGCTAAGTTATCTCCGAATTTTCTCACGACGCTCTATGTGTTCTTTTTGAATTTAAATAGTTTACTATTTAGCAAACTTTAGTTGGCTTAATTATTATTGCCCTAACTCATTGATGATGAATGATTGGCATCAGGTTGAATATTTACATCCTAGTTTTCCTTGTGTACTTTGAAGGACCTCATAAATTCTTGATTTTAGTTATTGAATATGGAAAGATTTCTACCTGAATCCTAAACTGGATCAGTGTCGCTTTGGTCAGAGCCGTTGAAAATTTATTGCTCCAGTAAGTTATTGTAATTGTGCAAGTTATGCGAGTCATCTCTTCCCTAGCCAGCTCCCATATTTGTCCCTTAATTTGAATTTGGAGGCTGGATAAAGCCGTTTATTTAGTCAAGTGTGGATACTCCCCCGAAAATGTTCGAATATTATCTTTATTGGACATTGTTTGAGTTTTTGTATAAACAAGCATTTTATATTTATTAATCTTGAATTCGAATACATCAATAATTTCAAAATTAGTATGACTTTGAGTAATGCAACATTCATTATAAATTGTTTGAGTTATTATTGCTAGATGGATTTACTGAAGTCATAGATTAATCTTGATTATTAGCACTGTTATTTCCGCTTGCTCCCATTTCTACGTCATTGTCAAGTCCCAGTGAGTTTGCAAGTTAACTTGCTCTCTAGTGATTGTATTTAATCTCATCTTCTTTCTTCTAAGAAACAGCTTCAAATTTGGCTTACAGATTCTCACCCATACGACATGGTATGAATCTATCCATCAACTTTTCATTGCTTTTTCCAGCTGATAAGATTTGATTTGCTTGTGAGATACTTCCTGCCATCATACCCCCTGTGTGATGAGCGGAATCTTAAGGGGAGAATAATTTTCTAGAAAAGAAGTCACGATTTTGATTGTTGTTTTAACTGATTTCACTGTTTAAAATGCTCTTGTATCCTTGGGCTTTACGGCCAGTTGTCAAGGGGTAATTTATCTTCCCATTTTGTTGATCTTTATTCTTAAGTACACTGATTTTATAATATGGATGAATGTATTTAGGAGATTTATTTAACTTTTTTAAATAGGATTCTTGTAACCTTGATAAGTTTTTGTAAAATATGAAATAGTAAGGAAAGTTTTATACATTTAAAAACATTTTAAGACTATTTGTTTTAATTAATTTTTAAGATTTTGTTATTTAATATACACTGATTGGTTAATTTCCTAAATTATCATTATGAATCGTGTTTAGAAGGTATGATCTGTCAGCACCCTCGATGCCGCCACGATTGGTTGCTCCCATTTCGACTAAATTCTGATTTTCTCTTCTACTAATTGCACCTGTGTGCTAATTGTTAAACATACTGTTTATTGAATTATTGGTTATTGGAGATAGATGAGCATTATATATAATAATTAATTACTCTTATATAGCATTGAGACTAAAAATCATAATTTATAGCATTGTTCATGTTGTTGAAATGTGACATCAGATTTTACTCTCCATAGTTTCTACCGGCACTACCCATCATCATTCTATCTGGATTTCCGCTATAATTTTCTTATCTCTGTGGTTATGCTGATAATTATTTTATAAAGAGGATCAAATATTTTTATAAGACTTAATTTCAAATTCATAATGGGAATTGAAATATTACAGAGAACACTTTTACTCAATTTTATACCACCAATTTTTACTGATTTTATCTAAATGGGTTTTAAGTTATAAAGGGATTGTCAGCCATCTTCATTCTCTATTTTTGACTGTCAGTCGGTGAGAAGAGGTTATCTGTGCTGAACTTAGATGAGAAGGGGTTCTGTTGATTGAAGACAGTGGAAGTCTGTTAAGAGTTTTAAAATGGGATAATTTAACATCAATTTGATTATATATATTTCATAATAAAAATAATGAAATAAATATACAATTAATTAGTATTTAAAAAATAATATACTTTATATATGACGAACAAATTTTTATTTTAAAAATAGTAAAGAAATACACTTTTTAAATTGATATAAATTCTTTATAAAATAGGCAAATATATTTTGATTTAATATATTTCCCCCTATAAAAGAGTTATTGTTATTACTTTGCTACTAATAATCCATGTTGTTCAAATTTAAATAATAATTGTATGCAACTATTAATAATTGATAAATAAATTAAAACATTGAGTTTCATTAATCTTAACAATAAATTACAAAAATTAATTATGGACGGAACCTTCAGACCAGAACTCATTTCAAACTCAAGCATTCTTTAATCTTAAGCTAATCAATATTGTGAAATGTGTAAATTTATACTAATAATTTTTTATTTAAAAATAATCATAAACCTAAATCTATTTTTTTCATAGTATTTATTAATGTAAAATTGAAATACTTGCCATAATTTAGAAAATTTTTAAATTCTATCATAAATTTTTTTAAATAATTAAATCATTTATAAATTACATTTTTTTAAATTTTTATCAATAACCATCAAGCCCCAGACCCAAGAAGAAGCCCTGCTGCGTGTGCAAAATGAGTAAGAAACTAAGAGACAGTTGCATAAGAAACAACAATGAAGAGATTTGTTTAGATTTCATTACCGCACATAAAATATGTCTCAGAGCCAAGGGATTTAGGGTTGATTGATTACGTGGAGGAAATAAATGACCAAATTTAACAATAATTTAATATAGGTCACTCATTCGAAATTTTCATGAAAATACATCAATGAAAGTGGCTTTGATTTAAGAATGTTTATTTTATTTAAATTTTAGAAAATTCTTTACTTTTATAGATTGATTTTGCAAAATATTTGTCTGAATATTTTCAAAATAATAATTAAAAATTTGTAATTTATTGAGTATTAATTTTTTCATGTAATATAATGAAATTCAATCAATTCAATTATCATTAAAAGTTTATTTGATGCTGTTAAAAATTAAACATATCAAATTTCTGTAATTACTCACTAAATATTTTATTCTTAAAGCAGCAAGTCCATAATATAATTAATATTTTTGAAAGGAATTTTTATCTATAAATTGAAAACATAATATATTTCTCTAAGAATTAAAAAAAATAAGCCTATAAAAATCTTAACTACTCAAGAATCAAATTATTATATAAACTCAGTTTTTAATCTTTATTGCACTCAACACTAAATCCAAAATCAATAAGTTTGATATTTTTCTATTCATCCACAAGTATATTATCCAGTTTTAAATCTCTGTGACAAACATTATTTTGATGTAAATATGCTACTGCTTCTACCACTTGTTTAAAGATTTTCTTACATTCTTATTCATCTATTTTTAAACCTGATTTTTTCTTTATATAATGATACAAACTTTTGCCCTAACATAGCTCCATGATTTAATTATAAAGTGTAATTAAATTTTATATCGAAATAAAATCACTAATAAAAAAGTTTTAAGTAAAATTTTTAATTCCTGATTAAGTTGACATTAGTGCGTGTATCAATAACTTCATACAATGTCATTATATTTGGATGCTCTAGTTGTGATAAGATCTTAATTTCAGAATGCAGAGCATCCTAAGCATGTTTATCACTCAACGATTTCTTATCGTAGGTTTTTATGGCCAAAGTCAAACTGGATTCTTTGTGCACAGCTCTTTTAACAAGGGCAAAAGCCCCTGCACCAATTTATATCCCTAATGTGAAGTCTTTCAGTTCAAAGGGTTGACTATCTGGGTTCTGTGCTTTTTTGTTATCAATTAAAGTTCTGAAACTTTCAAGCTTGTTGGCAGTAGATACTTAAGGTTTTTAGATCGGCTGAAGCTGCTTCTGTTAAGGGTTCTACTAATTTTTTGGAGTTTAGGAAGCTTGTTAAGTAGCTAGGATTTGCTTAGCGTTCCAAATTTCAGGTTTGCAGCTATTATTTACTGAGTAGGATTTAGTTCTGGTAGTATTACTATTTTTTGTTTAGTTTTAAGGAGTTGAGAGAGTGGTTGGAGTTGAGTCGTTAGAATTTTAAGAAGGAGGTACCATTAGTAATAATTGTAATGAAAAACTTAATTGGGGAAATTAAATTAAAAATAATTAATCCAACTATATTAAAAGGAGCTAACATTTAAAGTGAATAAATTATTTTTAATAGATAAGCAAAATTAGATTCATTTATGTAAGGCATTATTTTTATAATTTTAGAGCGTGATAAGTCAAGATTCATTTCAATATAAATATAAACATAAACCCCAAAATAAATTAAAACTATATTTATAAAATTCTCTCGGTGCGAAAATTATGCCTCAAAATAACTTCGCTTAATTTTGAATAAAAATCTTCTGCAAATTTTAGTATTTATAGGATTTTATCACTATAATGAAGTTTTATGATCTATTCACCTAATTTAATTATACTTAGTCAATTTTTTTAAATTTACTTATATTATATATATATGATTAATTTTTTTATTACCATGTCAATCTATGCAGTTTTAATTGGTAATCTAGGACCCTAAGTAAATCCACTTAGCTTTTATATATCATGAAATCTACTTGTGGGTGTCATAATCTTATAAGAAACAATTTAATTTGTAGAATTTAATCAAAATTAATTTATAAAAAATTGTTAGTTATACCATGAATCTTTTTATTTTTAATGCGATACTCGATAGTTTCAATAAATTAAATGTGAAAGTATTTATTTTAGATAAAGTATAATAAAAACTTCCGATGCTGTTCTATTCATGCAATTTTATTGCTTGTATTTTGAAGTATATGTGAGTTGAGTTTCTCTCTATTTCCCAAACGACTAGTAGTCTCATTTATAGTGCGTTATTTTTACAAGTCTACTGGTGGCACACTTTCATAATCCAATACGACTATATGTTAAAATTATTTACAATTAAATTCTAGTTATATATCAAAATATTCTCAAAAAATTGAGAAAATTATTAAATAACTTCCTTACCATTTGAACTTTAAAAAGAGTCATTATTTTATTGCTTTTTATTTAGTCTCTAAGTTTCAGCTTGAGATTTATTGACTCTTGATTTATTTGTAGTAGAATAACTTCCAATGCTAGTAGTTTTTATATGAATATTTGATTAAGTAGGGGGTTTTCTTGAGTTAATATTTCCTATTGGTTTTGACATTGAAGTCCTTCTGGATTATTTTCATAATATTTGATATAAACTTTAAATTACTTTTTATGAACATTTTTAAATAATTTTTAATTTTAAATCACATAAAACTATATATAAAAAAATAAAACTTATTTCGTAGTCATAGCAGTGGTATTTTAGCTCATTCTGCTTCGAGTTTTTTCTATATTTTCATTTTTATAAATATGAGATTGGATCTGTTCGTAAGGTCTCTCAGTTTTTAATTTCCTAAATGAAGAAATTAGTTTAATTTTATATATTTTTGTAATTTCATCAGAAATTCATTTATTTTTGGGGTATATTTATATTGAATTTAAATAAAAATAAAATTCCTTTCAAAATAAGAATATTTGACTTAAAATGCAATTAAAATAAACCTCAAAAATATTTTGATAAAAACTTACTCTAAATTGTGCATATCAACCATACTTGATTACCTCAATCCTGCCATATTCACTGCATCCTCAAATTCATACTTACCATAGTCAAATCCATCATAAAAATTTAAACATAATTTTTAGCATGATTATACGTACAAAATACCCATAATAAATTGTTAATAAAATACTGAAAATCTTAATTTATTTATATTAAATAAATCATGTAAGTATTAATCAGTTTACTCAATATTATTTGCTGTTTCACAAAGGCCGTAAACCTTGTCAGGTGAAGTCTCAGTTTTCATATTAGATTTTATTTTAGTAAATAACTCAGTTTAAACTACATCTCCTCCGTTTTAAAGCACAACTGATTGATGCTTATATTCATCTAAAAATATAATATGGGGTAGAGTGATTTAATTAAAGTTTTTCTTGGAAGTAATATGGCCTTTATGTTTCATTAAAAGAATTTATATTTATAAGAAAATTAATACCTCCCCCTAAATATAAATAGTTCAAAATAAATCCAAAATAGTTTATAAATTATCATGAAATATAATTTCACTACTGGACATATATTTCTATCTCATCAAAACATTATAATTGCTTGAATTTCATTATATAATCTAACTTATTTTAACTACTTTAGTTTTTTACTTACTTTATTGTAATTATGTAGATGTTTAGGCAAAACTAGCTGCAACTCTTTATTGATGATAGGTGTGTGGGGGTTTAAGCACGTGTCTATGTGCGCTTAGCTATGGTTTCTGGTTTTTCTGTTATTATTGATGTTATTTTGCAGTTGAACTTTTTATCATTAACTAAAATAGAAATATAAGTATTTTTAATCTTATTTGTTAAATAAGTTATAAAATTTAGGATTTATGATTATTTTATGGGGATAAAATTAAAATTAAAATTAAAAATTTATATTTGTATAATCATCACAGTTATTCTATTTAATTTTGTGAAATATAATTATTAAAAAAAATAATTAATACTATTTCTTTCTGATGTGTTTATCATTCTATAATTTTAATAAGATAAAAACAATTTATCATTGATAGGATAGATAGATTGGGGAGATTTAAGAAAAAAGAAAAAGCTATAATTTAAATTAAGAATACTATTATAAAATTGCAGTCCTTGAATTTATTAAATTTAATCTTAATATTGCCATTTTACTATGTAATTTTTTATTAAATCTTATCATTAAATATTTCTTATTTTTCATTTATAGTAACGGAATATTAGAAGTTTATAAAATTTGTAATGTTAATAAAATAGAAGTAAGTTTAATGAATGAAGATGTACTATAAATATTTGAGTAAAAATCTGAACCATAGCGACCAAGTTCAAATCTCAACAATATCTTTAATGATTCAAAATAACAGTCTGCAATTCAAAAAGCATATCTTAATTTGTAAATTTGGTCCAAAATTTTTAATTTTTTACTATAATTTTGAAATATTTAATAATGTTAATTGAAATTTTTCCCAAAAATTCCTCTATTTAATTAAATTTCTATATAATATTTTCCTTATTTTTTAGATATCATACTAATTTTATAATATTTATAATATCTTTCCCCACTAATGTAACCGATATCTACGAGTAAAAATGATAGCAGTGAAATTCGAACTATTGAAAGTTAAAAATCAAGAATTAGTGCCAAGTAGATTGATTTATTCGGAAAAATTAAGCTAGAAAAAATGAAGAATTTTGGCAGTTCAGGCAATGCATCAAAGATGTTTGAGTAACCTTAATAGATTTTTATACCTTAATTTCAAGAAAATACTAATAAAACATGAATAAACATAGATTATATATGAAAATTTAACCTGTAGCTGTTAATACTATATATCAAGAGAGTATATCCCCATTTTAAGATAGCCAGTAAAGAGCGAATTCTGAGAGATGGAAATTTGGAAACCGAAGACTCACAGTTCAGCTTGATAAGATTGATTAAAGCTATTTATTTATTAATTTATTCAATAATTTTGGAGGGTCTCATTGACATTTAATTAAAATTACTACTTTATAAAAACTCTAGTTCCACGATTTTAATAAAATCCCCTATAAAAATGAATAATAAAAGTGGTTTAAATGTGGGAAATATATCCCCTGATAAGTAAAGCATCATATCATTTGAACATTAAAGCACGAGAAAGTCCTAAAAAGAGTAAATGTTATAAAAGCCATCATTCTATTTTATTTTAAATTAGCAATTGTGAATTAGAAAACTATCAAATTAAGGAGAATTAGTCAAAATAAAAATATATTCAATTATCCAAGGATGTAGCTGTACTCACCACAACCCAGACGTCAGATGATTCAAAATAGAGCACTGAAATAAATGAATTTGCCAGGGACATTCAATTAGTTGTTATTAAATGATCATATATTGAATGTATTTGGTCGTAAATTAAAAAAATGTAATAATAATTTTTTTCATAATACAGAGTCCAGGCGGCCCATCAGCCAGATAAAACTCCATAAATAAAAGGCAAATTATGTTTCAAAAGTAAAGGCCTGGCAGATTGGATCTTAATTTATTCTTCTTTATTTATGATTGCAGTACATTTTATATCTCTAAGCAGTGGGTAGGGGTGGAAAATAATCTATGATGAGTTTTGGCTAATAACTGCCTTCACCATTACTCAGCAGATAATATTCTCCCAAATCAGCTTGTCTAATTCCCATGTCACCTATGACTATAGATAGTAGAGCAAAGCATTCGAAAGTTGTATAGAAGTTAAACTTAATTAAAAAAAACTTTTTATATTTTCTTTATCCTTGTTTAAAAAGTTAATTTATTTAATGGCTCATTTTATTATTATAAACATATATTGCAGTTTAATACAAGAATCAGATACATTGAAACAAAAGACGAAGAGAGAAAAATTTAGAAAAAAAAATACAATTCTTAAAAATGCTGGAGCTTTTATTAAAGGGAATACTAAAAATAGATCAACGCAATTTGGTTAAAAATAGAATGTAGAGTCAACTGAAAACAAGGACGAAGAGGATGTTGAATTAGAAGTATTCAAGTAATTTCTAGAAGCTAATAAATTTTTGATTAATAAATAATGAAAAAAGCTTTATCGATAATACACCATGATAAATCATAACTTAATTAGTCAAGAAGAAAAAAATATATTCTTATTTTCAAAGAATTCTCTTAATATTCTTAAAGATATGATAAGAGGTATATGAAATAGATTTTTAAGTATTCATTCAATTTAAAATAGTTTTAATTTTTCTATATCAATAAATAATTAAGAGATATATATATATGCCATTTAATTACAAAATTTAATTATTTAATATTAAGCCAATTAGCAGGAGCCAAGTTGTGGAGTCTTTTCTCCAGATACCGTTTGGAAGTCTTTTTGGGATTTCCTTATGTTTGTATGGATCGTATGGCAAGCAATTTACATACCTTTTAAGCTTTGTTTTGATTAGGGCCTCGGAAATAGAAGCGATGGTATAACTACTTTAGACTATTTTATGGATGTTTGCTTTGGAATAGATATCTTGCTCAACTTTAACACAGGTTTTTATAAAAATGGTGTACTCATATTAAATAGAAAATTGATTTTTCTGGCATATTTCAAATCTTGGTTTATGTTAGATTTAGTTTCAACTATTCCCTATTCCAATATTGTTGAGTACTTTATGACAGCTTAAGAAAGTATGGATAGTTATTAAAATAGCAGTGCATCACAACTTTTAAGGCTTATTAGAGTTGTAAGATTCTTGAGATTTCTGAAACTGTTAAGAGTCTTAAAGCTTTCCTCTCTTAAACAAAAATATGAAGACCTTATATATAATGACAACATAGGAGTCCTATCAGGTATAGTTAAAATCCTCGTTTTGATCTTGTTTTCAACTCACACTTTCGCATGTTTGTTTTGGCTTGTAGGATATTAATCTTCATCTTCTCGAGATAAATCATGGATACTTGAGAAAGGATTGTTGGACGATGAAATTACCTCTCAGTATATAAACTCTATGTATTGGGCTTTCACTACTCTAGTATCTTTAGGTTATGGAGATATCTCTGCTACAAATACTGACGAGAGATTGATTAGCATGCTATCAATGATATTGTTTTCTTGGGTCTATGCCTTTACATTGAATCAGATCAGTAAAATTGTCTCATAATATAATACAGCTGCTGTCTAGTTCAAGGAGAATATGTTTTATGTGTAAAAATGGATGAAGTAGCATAACTTAAACAAAGACTTGAGTCTATAGATTCGTAGATTTCTAGAATATTAATGGGATTTAAGAGAATAACAAAAAATTGAAGAGGAAGATGTAATGAAACTATTGAATTAAGATCTAAGAGAGAAATTAATTCTTTACACAAATGCAAAGTAGCTTAGAAATTTATCATTTAGCAACTAATTTACAGTTGATTTCATTAGTGATTTGTCATTTAAAATGCAGCCTCAAACTTTTGGAGTGGGTGAAAACATTATATTAGTAAGACATTTTTCTTATAGTAACGAATTTTTTAGGAATAAGAAGATGGTGATAGAATATATTTCATTACAAGCGGTAAAGTATGCGTGCTGCATAGAAAAACTCACACCTATCTGGATGATCTCTCAGTAGATGATTATTTTGGTGAGATCAGTTTTTTTACTGAGCAACCTAGAACTACGAGCGTCAAGGCAAGAGATTTTACAAGCGTTATTTATCTAGATAGAACATCTTACTTATATTCAGCTGAGGCATCAATGTCTAATGCTATGGTAAAAATTAATTAAAATTTAATTCAATTAGGGAGTTTACTACAAGATGCAAAATGCCCTCAAAGAAAATGATTACTCTTACATGAATATAAGATGCTTTATATGTAGACAAGCTGATCATATTGCCATTTATTGCGAACAATTCAAACTTCAAAGAGGAAACCTGCATAAAATATTCAATAAGCTTTGTAATTGAACTTTCTATATATTTATTCTTTATTTTAGATATGAATCAAGAGAAAGTTAAAAAAGCCTAAAGTAATAATAATTCTTAATCTAGACAAAACACTAATGCTTTGAATACTATGGAATAAGTGGAAATGCGTGATGTAGCTTTGCTAATTGACAGAGACGAAAATAATGATATTATGCAAGTAAACACCTTAAATACTTAAATGAGATCTTCAATCGCAAGTTAAGACATGATTAAGCATTTATATCAAGAAGCAGGTTACGATCTCTAGAAAGATTCATTCGGGACTGAGCTGACCTCCTTAAATGGGGACTAAAATCAGTCTGAAGATAATAATTCTTAATGTGATGAGGAAACTAAGCGAAATATGAGCACATAAAATACACAATTAATTTTCCTCGTTAAGAATTTTTCCTTATTTATTTTTAGCACAATAAACTCGAATAGAAAAAGAATTCCAAATTTACCAAGTTTTTATAGAGTAGTTAATCTTGAAAATAATAAAAGCATTAAGAAATCTTAATTTGACAATGTTAAACCAGGATTGCTTTAGAAAAATAAGAACTACACAACTTCAAGTATAAATCTAACTTTCAAAAATTTATTCTGATAATTTTTATAATGAGTCAAATGATTCATTTTCTGATTCAAAAAGATAAGAAGAAATAAGTAAATCCCCTCCAAAGTTAACATTTTTTTATACAAATAAAAATGATGTCTAATCTTAGAAAATTTACAATTAACTTCCGATACTGGGCTCATATTACAATAAATTGAATTAAACAGATCTCAAAAATTGCCTTCCCCTTAGACCCTACCTGATCTCATTTTAGACGATTCTGACTAGGATGAAGTAATTGAAGATTTCGGGCATGTAGAAACTATCATAGAGGCTGAAGAAAACGAAGAAGAGACGCCAGGTAACAAACATTTTAGGTTTCGGAACACTCTTAGAAAATACTTGTTAAGCAAGCAATCCGAAGCCGACGGGTCTTTTGACTCAAGCAATCAATCCTCTCCTTAACCTTTTGAAACTGGAAAGAAAAATTCAAGGAAAATAAGCTCCAGTTTCTTAGGATCGTTAAAACTTGACATTAAAAAGGCTAGAGTAATATCAAGTTCAAAGAATAAGTAACTATATATTAAACTGTAATTATAAAAATATAAATTATCTCATAAAATCGATTAATTTATAAAGAATGTAATCCAACCTAAACTTCATAAATCTCCTGATAAATAAGTAAATGAAAAAGATAGAATATAAAGCGATATTCATCAAACTTTAGATGAGAAAATTTTTTTATTATTTTAAGAGAATTCAAAGAGTATAATTTATTTTATCTTGTGTTAAATATGCTTCGTTTAATGAGTTCATTTTAGAGGGACAAACATCAGACCCTGCAAATCAACAACCTGCTACAGACATTTTTTAATTTAATGAAGATAGTTTTCGAGCTCAATCCCTAGATTTACCCTAGCTGATCCAACTTTAAAGCCAATTATTGTAGAAGCAAACCTCTAGGGGTTCTGGGGGTGGTTACTCAAAGTAAAAAACTAATTTGCTCTATAGAGAACAGCTTTAGTTGATTCAAGAGCAAGATGATGAATTTGATCCTATTCAAGAGGAGAGCAGCAGCATATCAGGAACGACAACTTTTGTCAATAGACTATCCACTCTTGAAAAAAAGTAGCAAAATACACCTGAGACTCCCATCGACAGCTAAGATCAAGAATAGGAAAAGACTTATGATGGAGAAGAAGAAGGTTCACAAAGTTTACATAACATGAAAAATCGAGGGAAGACTATTACTGACTCCTTAAGTTTATTTCTAATTTTTGTTGACAAAAAATTTCCATCGTTTATTCAGTATGATTACCAGGATTTTATCTTTATTCATAAAATAAGTTTCAAAACATCAATTGAGCGTGTACAGTATTTTAACCTTTTGGAATAGGAAATAGCAGAAGAACTTTAAGGGGGAGGAAGTTTCCTGCACTTTTTTTAAATGTAAAATTTAATAATTTTCCATCAATTAGAAAAATCAATATTTTTATGACTAATTAAATATTAAGAGGATATTGAGGAAATATATGAAGAGTAGTAATACCTGGAGTTTAGATAACAATTTATAGAATTGAAAACACTTGGAATAATCTAAAACACTTTAGAAATATACAAAGTGGATCAGATCCAGTCTTACTTGCTTTCAGGTTCTTATAAGGAATGGCATTCAGAAATAACGAGAAAAATAGTGCTGGGATTGTTCTTAGAATTCATATTTTTTTTTATTGATTGGCAATTAATGAATAAATGAAGTATAAATATAACAATGAATTAGTCCGGAATTTAGTGGATAATTTGAATGAAAATGAATTTTTGATAAAATATAAAAAATCAAAAAAAGTGCAGGAATCTTCCTCCCTCGAACTTTAGCATGTTTTCGATTCAGAGGATGGAGATGTTAACGTGTATAATGCTGGCGATAGATCTCAAAACGATGACAGCTCTTCGCAGAATAAGGACGAATTTGAATTCGAGAAATATTTGGAGTTAATGGAATAGAAAAATTAAAATAACAATGTTGTCAAGAACATAGAAGAGATGTTTGGAAATTCAAGGCTGGATCAAAGTTTAAGGTATAAATATATTTTATAGTATTTATCAAAGGATGCAGCATTTATAGATAAGAGTTGACTCACTAGAGGCACACGATTTCACTTCGTTGAACCTTTTAACGCATAATTAGTATCACAGCCAATAAAACTCAAACTAACAATCTAGCAATTTTTATTCATAAAAGTATTCAATATTCAAAAATCATTGTAAATAGTTTGAAATATATTGAATTATAATCTCACGATAATAGCTACTTTGATTTTCAAGTTGAACAACCTTCTATAAACACCGACCTTGAAAATAAATTAGTGAAAGAATTCGAAAAACATGTTCTTGGAATGGAATTTACTGAAAGTTAAATAAATAGCAGTTCATAAGATTAAAATATAGAGAGCAGTTTCGTAAATAGTGGTAACAATTCTTTAGATGTTAAATTTATCTAATTAATATTAATATGAATTTAAAAATTTTAATAAAATATTCGGAAGTTTACTTAAAACGATTAAAGTTAAAATAAGAGGTAAAATTATCTTTTTAAAAAAAAAATTGCTATAACAAGTGAAAACAAATGTAAGAAACTACTATTATGATTTCATCTTATTTTTATAATAAACTTCACTCCTTTTAAAGTTAAAATCAAACCTTTCTTGATGTTTCTAATCAGTCTTCTAGCCTTCAAGAAGATCAAAATTAATCATAACAGAGCATAGTAAGCAATGATATAAATTCTTGACAAAAGGATTTTGGTTTATAAATTAAATACATTATAAATTCCACTTAGTAATTTACTGCTGGATATTTAAGCCAAAATTAAATATTGTAAAATAGAATTACTTATATAAAATTACAACTATAGAAAAAATATAGCTAAAGTTAAAGATCACTTAATTAATTAATGATTTTTATGTGTTAAATACATTTTTATAAATTTGGTTTGCAGACTCATATAATTTATAAAAATAATAGACAATCATTTTGGCATGTGAGCTTTGTAATGAATAAATAATTGCAATAATAATTATAAACAATATAATATAAATAATAATAGAAAGAAGTAATAATGTGGCTCAATAGTTTTAGAAATGGAGTCAAGAAAGGCTTCCTTAACAAAGATAAGAACTTCATTAGAAGATGGCCAGTTGATCCCAAGGTAGTATTTTACGGGCCACCTAATGTATTCCAAGATGAAATCACCCAAAGGTTAGTGAATATGGATATACTTTTATGCTTTTCTCTGCAATTATTTAGAGGAAGTGATTCTTTTTTTAATTCCATTTTATAGTGAGTAATTTTATAAGGGGCTAATTTTATGGCTTTTATCAAGACTTAATTTTGGAGGACTTTAAAAATTTTAGTTATGATTCTTTATAAGCAAAAATTGAAATGATTCTAATTTTCTCCTCTTTATAGATTTGCAGTGGATCTCGGAGTACCCGTTATCAACATGGACATTATCCTCTAAAACGTTTTAGATCAAGCAGGCAAGACTGAAGAATTCTCTCACTCATTCTTCTTGAGAGTTAGAGACATGATCAAAGCAGAGGATTCTGATGGACTCTTAAAAGAAAAGGTCTTCACTAAATTGCTTAGATTGAGCTCCCAAGCCTCTCATGGTTTTGTATTGATATACTTTTTAGAAGTGTGAAGCAATCAATGATGTCTAATTGATTGATCATATAATGAAGGGCACAATGTAAGAAAATTAGATTGTATTGACAAACTTCCCAAATAACAGTGCTGAAGCTGAGCAATTAGAAGCATTCAAGGGTGGTTTGAACGCTTTCGTGCATCTCTCCCTCCCAGACGATATTCTCATAGATATTGAAGAAAATAAGCTTTCATGCGGAGACTGCGGTAGAAAATATTACCCAGAGGATATCGAGGATGTTGAACAGGGCATTAATTTAACATTGAATATTCTAATTAATGAATGGGTTTCATTCATCCATATTTTTTAATTTAAAAGGCATCAAAATCGACGCATTCATTCCTGAAAACGGAGAGTGCCACGATTGCGGCTCTTCAAACATCAAAGAAGGTAGTGACCCAATTAGATTCGAAAAAGAGCTCGAAGCATACAAGGGAAATAAAGAAGATCTCCTCAGTTTCTACGATAACTATGTAAGTTTCTAATAAATTCGTAGAATTTCGTATTTCTCATAATATACTTTGTGCAATATTCATGGTATTCTTTTAACATCAATACTCATAACTAATTATAATATAGGGTCTCTTGGTCGATTTCGAATTAAAGAAGGGATTCGAAGACTACGAAAAGCTAAAAAAGAGAATTCAATACAACATCAAGCACTGAAAAACGATTATATATTTCTATCTGTAATTGAAAATAATGCAAAATCAATATTTTTTTGCAGAGATTTTCGATTGCTTTATTTAAACAATAAGATATTAAATTTAGAGTTACATTCATATGTATATTTATAAATTTATGAGTTATAATTTAAAGTCTCTAACATATCACAATTTGTTCATAATTTAGTTTCATCTATATAAAAAATATAACTTGTTTTTTCTTATCTTTCATATATCTTTTGAGAAGTTCATAGCTCTGCGAATAATTTTCTACATAAGAATGCGTTTGGGCACATATTTCAAGAAGATTATTTGTTAAAGTGAGTCTAAAGCATCGCTGATTTTATTTTCTTTATGAATAATTGAAGAATGTTTTTTGTACTTCAACAATTCGGATTGGTTTTAGATTTTAGAACCTTTTTTAAATGTACTCTGTTTCCCATTTATTTGTATATTTTTCATTTATAATATACTGAATTTACTTTTAAGAGCATAAAAGTTATTTAAAATGGAATCGCTTTTAATATATAAAAACAGTTTTTCCCATGCTTTTAGAGGGCTTAATTATCAGTATTTTAAGCTTTCCTTTCTTAACTTTGATTTTTCTTAGATTTTTTTGTATCCTTTCCACCAGTAGCATGACTATGACTTTCTCCTCTAGGCGGACTATTTTAATCTTCAAAGTCAATTAGTGCCTCATCTTCTTTCACTCCAGAGAATAATATCTGATCTTTTTCTTATATCTATGATCTCATTATATCCTATTTTTATTTATATTCTATTTATTTTAATGCTAAAAATTTATTGATTAATTCTAAGTTTTTTTATATTTTAAATATCTATCAAATACATTTATTATCCAGTCTATCGTTAATTTCATCATTAAACTTGGCTTAAAAGGCAATTTTCTGTTCAAAGAATGAAACTGTAAATTCCAATCGACACTTCTCAAAGTATTATTTGAGTAGATATTCCTTAGTGTAATTATCTATCTGTGATAATTTATTATATGTTGTTTTTGCTTTTTTGTTCTTTTTGGATTTAGAATAGTAATATTTTATCATTGTTAACTTTTCACGCTCCCAAAACATCCCTAGAAAGTCAAGTTTGTACTTTAATAAAATATTGGTGGTATTTATTAGCAATTTCCCTCCCCCATAAAATGTAGTAATTTGGCTTATTGTTTGAAATGGTATTAAAAAATTGAACTTTATAAGAGTCATTCTTTCCTTCCATTAGGATTAAATCTTAGAGACAGTTTTATGGAATTAAATAAATTTCTTTTTTAGGTCATGTACTTCAGCCTAATTTGTCAGAAATTATGTAATTACTTCATGAGCATCATCCTCTACTTTTTCATTTTTTATTGATGCCACCATTGTGAAACACATTGTAGTAATAATTTTACAAGATAATAAATTGTAGTAAATAATCTTCTTCCCTTTATAATTTTGCCTATATTTAAAGTACCAAATCCTTTATAAAACCATAAATAATTTCACAATTTTTAGATCCTAAAACACATGAAAATTTGCCTTGCCCCTCTTTATTCCAAACTAAGCCCAGAACCCCGAAGTTTATTTCTAAACCACCTCTATATTTTACTTGTACAATTTTCTCTTCGTTACATCTCCCTAACTTATTCCCTTTTATTTGCGAAGGACTCAAATAATGTGGAAAGTATTATTTGTGTATTCATTAGATTAATCCATTTCGCATTTCTGAGTTGTTTTTCTTATAAAATTTCAAGTTATTAGGCGTCTAGTTATCTCTGCTATCTTATCATTAACGAATTTATATACAGAGTAAAAAGGAATTCGCTAAAATCTTATATTCAAACAAAATCATCTCCCATTTGTTCATTCTTAATATTTTCTCTTTGATATTGCTAACTTCCATGTTTTCACGCTTTTTCTAATAAAGTTAAATTCTTTCAAAAGATTAGGAACGCTTTCTGTTTATCTCTTCCTAGTATGTATTGTATTTTTCTGCTAAAACCATATTCTAAGTAATTTATTTAAAATTCTAATTATGACTCTGTGTTTAATGTATATGACAAAATTCGGCTTGTTTATTGAGATTTCTTAGCAATTTTATGATTAAAAATAACTCTTTTAAATTAAAGTGAAGAAGTTGGTATTACAAACTCCAAATATTCTCTCTCGTCTTTTTTATTTCAATTCTTTTAAATCTTAATTAAGTTCTATAAGTAAATTTGGATTGTCTTATATATCTCTGATTTTATTTTGGATTTCTTCTCTTAACTATGATTAGAGGCGTTTAGCTAAAGATAAACCAGCACCAGAAGTGAATTTAATTTTTCTTTTTCCATCATTTTCATCATCTTCTCTTGAAATAAATAAAGAAAACATTTCAACTCAAATATAATTAGGTAAATTCAATTAGGTTAATATAATGGGTTAGAAAGCAAAGTTAAGGCATTTTTTATTTAAAAAAAATTCTCTTGGAAATTTAGAATAAACTTTTATAGAGCAACCTCTAATTGAAATGAAGTTAAGATATAGATATGGACTTTAAAATTTGTGCAAATCGTCTTTTTAAAATAACTTTTTATAAGTATATAAAATTAAAATATTCTTATTCAACTATTGATCTTGAATAAAGATTAATATTTGTATTTAGTTCATCTTTATTCTTTGTACTACTTTTTGCATTTTAAATAGTTTTACTAAGTGCATTATTAGGTTTCTTGGGTTGAAGTACAATTTTAGTTTGATTATGAAAATAATATATGCTATTCTATTCATTTGGCTCTGTCGACTTATCTGAAATATATAGTTTAAAGTCATTCATTAAAAATAAAATAAATTTATAATAATAAAACTATATCAATCCCATTCTCTTAAGATCCCATTATTAATCATACATATATTACATGAATAAAGTCACCTTGAATTTATTGCGTGGAACTTTAAGCCTCAAATTTATTGCTGTTTTGATCTCTAAATTCTATATTGATCTTAAGTGGACCCTCTCTCTAATGCGTGTAAATTCTGCAATAAATGGGGGTTGACTCAATAAGGTCCAAGTTTGAGGGATTGCTTTGAGATAGGAGAGGTATTTAAGATCCTCCACATACCATTTTAGAGAGTTTATTTATTAACTTAGCATAAGAAAATGTTCAAAAATAAGTTAGGAAAGAATTCCTAATAGGCTCTCTAGTGATTTCAATTTAGTAATCCTTTTTTTACATGTTTATACAATATTATAATTTAGAGTTTATACTGCATTAACTTAATATTCTTGTCTGTTTTCGAAAGTAAATCTTAACATTCATTCGCCTTCAATCGATCCCTCCCTCCAGTTTTGGCTTCTGAAATTAAATTGTCAATTGTTCTTAATTTTTAAAATTGTCCCTAGATATTTTCGTTTTCGTTTATAGTAAAAACTGAGATCTTTTTGCCTATCATTATAATGGGTAATATTAATTTGTAAGTAATTACATAAATCTAAAAAAAATTATTGATTTATTAAATTTAAATAGGCTTAAAACAATAAATTTTGAAATATAACCTAAACTAAAATAAAATGATCCCATTATTTCTTATGATGTGATTTCGTTCAAATTTTCCTTATAATCCAAACTCTAAGGGGAGAAATCCCGTATCACATTTTATGAATGCTTTTGAATTTGTGAATAGTTATGCAATTAATAATTGGATAATTTGTTATTGCCTTTTGCTGAACCATGTTTAACATTTTATATTGGAAAATAAAATAATATAAATTTCAGTATAAAAATCATAAAGTTGTGAATCTTATCTAACTCATTGATATTTTTTATTAATGTTTTGTTAATATAGATGGCTTTAACAAACTTTATTGGGTTTGTGCGCTATCTAAACCTTAACCCATCGCCAAACTTGACTGTCTATTTATCATACCAAGTGATGATTGAGGGCGATTGCTTAACTTTCTGCTCATTGCAGACTATACCCTAGACATTACTGAATTGCTGTTTTTATTGTTTCTACTATTAATAAATGCAAAAAATATTAAATTTTAATTTCAATGTTTAAAATAATATTGACAGCAGCCACTGAATTTATTAGATTTATTTTATAGTTTTACTTGAAAATATCTTCAGAATATTCTATGCCATTCTCTGTGATGTCCATAAATGTTCTATTCAAGTTTTACTATCTTGAATTAATAATAATAATCCTAAAAGATTAATAAAATATCAATATATTATGCTAAGTTAGTAATTATTATTACAATCCCTATCATTTATTATATAATATGAAAAGATTTCAATAATAAATTATTAATTAAATGCACCTTAGAAGCAGATTGCGTGAATTATCTTTTCTTTTAAATTTTCTAATCAGTTTAAGGTCTACTCTAATTGCTCTATTAATAGTCATTTTGAATTATAGTCTACTAAGATTAAAAATTTCCTATGAAGATACTCTCTGGTTGATGTTTTTATCTTTAAAATAATCTCATATTATATCTTCAAAATAGTTAAGAGTTAAATTAAAAGGGATTATTATAAATTAGTATAAAAATTAAAACAATTTAATTAATCTTATCGACCTTGACCTTGTTGCAGCAGCAGTCAGAGGCCTTTACTTTATAAAATCACTGGTTTAATTTCTAGTCTATAGCTATTTTTAGATATCTAGAGTGATATCACTATTGTTTAACATAAAATTTCCTATACTTCCATTTGTATCATTCTTATTGTACATAGTGTGGGAAACAGAATCGTTAATATCACGGGTATAATTGAAATAAAACAAAAATTAACTCTTTTAAGTATATTACAATATAAATAAAAATATATTAAATTTACACTTATATGTTATACTTTGATTAATGAAGGAAGCTGTTGATTTAATCTAATGGAACTGTTACAACTTATATAGTGAAATTAAATAGTTCATTTAATCCTATATTTTGATTTAAAAAACATCTATGTTTGATTATACTCTAAAAATCTATATTAATTTGATTAAACTTATTTGATTAATTGATCTTGATGTTCCAATTTTTCCCTGCTCGATTACTTTTACTAAATATATGTGCAGTCGTAGGTCTCGTAGATGCACTTCTACCAAAATTAGATGCTGAAGTCTGACCACCGTCTTCAGACTATATACTGTGACTTAAATTCTAATTCGTAAATGTGTTGTTCAGATTATTCGCCTATTATTTTCTGAAGTTTTGTTAAGAATTAGCATTCAATTAAGAACTTTGGTAATTTGCAGTACCGGAGGTTAGGCTTTTCCTGGGGTTCTGAGAAGAATTTTAAATGTTTTACTGAATGTTTGAAATATTAGTGTGGTGAGAGGAGGCGGTTTAGAACCCTGATGAAGGTCGCAGGAAATGCTATACTGTGCTCGGTCGTTACTAGAATAAGTTAGAAATCAATGTAAAAATGAAAAGTGTATTCAAAGTTGATTAAATTTTGTAAAAATAAGTTCCTTGATTGACTCTCAATGTTGCTATAAGAAATAATCTTCAAATTTTTTACGTTTTATATCAAATATGTTTTATTATAGGTTAGTGAGAGTTGAAATTTAATTATGAGATAATCTATGGCTATTGTAAATTCTGTCTGCTAACAATCTAATCATTAGTATAATCACTGAAAGCTGAACTCATAAGGTAAGAATTGCCCATGTTTTATTACAATTGTTGTTATTTAATTTTATTATCGTTTAAGTCAGAAATATTTATCATTAGATCATTGTTAAAATTTGTAGAAACTTAATTTTTATTAATAATTTCCTAAAAATTTGTTTGATTTATGTTCGTATTCATTGGCTATTATGAGATAATAAACTTTTAATTACATTATTTTAGTAGATTATCATATTAAATAATTAGTAACAATACTTTTGTGGAGTTTAAATTTGAAGTGCGTTTATTGATTACTATGGTAATTGAGATTAATTAATGTTTCTGTTATTTACTCTTATTTGTTAAGTATTATCCATTTTGATCTTTAATACAATTTTAAGAAATGAATCAATTAAATATAACTGATGAAACAGCAATATATTAAAATTTAGGCTTTTATGAATATTATACAATTATCTTGATTTTTTTATTTAATTGTGGTTATTGTTTATCCCTTAATTAGTTGAGAATTTACTAATAAACATATGGAGTAAAAGTATAGATTCTTTTAAAGATTTATTTTTTGCAGGCCAAGTGATAAGCTCACAGGAGGACTTGGAATAACAGATGCTACGAAAGGAGCAGGGTTAGAGAGTGGGAAAGCCTGCAGAATTTGCTTGAATGCAATTTATTTAACACCAAAATAAAATAAGCAACTTATAACATTTAACTAAGCAAATTGAAAGCTGATCTTAATTTATCAATTACATTAGATTAATCTCAATTTTATTTTCTGCAATTTCTATTAGATTAAAGATTTACTAATTTGATGTATAAAAAGAGGAAAACCCATTCATTACTCCCTGCAAATGCGCAGGTTCAATGAAATTCATTCACTTGTAATGTTTGAGAGAGTGGCTTGATTCCAAGAAAGTATAGTAAAAACTTGAGGGAGTTTATTCTTACTACTGGGAAGAACTAGTCTGTGAACTCTGCAAAGAACCACTTTAATTAAGTAAGTCTTAACTAAATTAAATGAAAAATTTCACACATTAAAACTAGAGACATTCTCTCATGCTAATATGAATGTATTTATAGACAACATCAGTGTCAGTAATAAGAACAAGACATTCTATTTGTTGAATTTCAAGCAGCCTAAAAATAAGAAATATCTTGTACTTGAATCTGATATGGTCAATATTTCTCAATATTTTTATCAATAATGACATCACTGTATCTGATATATCTGTGTCTAGAAATCAAGCATCTATTAGGCTTGGTATTTATTAAAACCCATATATCTATGAGATAAAATTTGTCACTGATTAAATCTTCTTAAACTTATTTCATAATGATTATTAATTAAGCAATACAATATCAAATGTGAGTCTAAATTTGGTACTTTTGTAAAAATAAAAGGTCCAATTATTGTCCCTAGAATTGGTAGACTACCTATTTAAATCGAGAAGAAATGTTTCTTTATATAAATGTAGTAAAGATATACTTGCATGGAAAAAATTCTAATTATTATTAAACTTTGATTTTATTATTATAAATATTATTGCTTTTATAGTAGATATTTATTAAGAATAACTTTTATTTAGTTATGATATAGGTGATATTATGATCACTATAGAGATGTGAAGGAAAAATTTCCGAAAGATTTATAAGATCATTTTTTGCCAAAGACATTGAATGCAAAAGGGGGAAAAATGCCTTTCAATTCCAAAGCTTACAATAGAATAATGGATGAATCTGCAATTTCCTAGATCACAGGTGCAGGAGCCTATAAATATTAATATTTATTTATTTATTTTTAATTAATAGAATAAGTCTACATTAACATGTAAATTAATAAAGATAAGTCATAAAATAAAAGTGATATAATAAAATTAAATTAGGAGCCCATAATGAATTACACAAATTTAGAAAGCAAAATATCACGGGAGAAGGGGGTATGATTGCAAATAGTATAAAATAAAATTAAAGTATAAATGAAAGCAGAGTGTAAAGCAGTAATTAACTTGAATTGATGAATGACGACAATATTGTGTTATAAATTTTAAATGGGAAAATATGAGCAATTTAATCATTAACTTTAATATATTTTTAACTATTTTTACAATTTCAAGAATAAATAGCAATTAAACTATTTTATAATTTCATAATAACATGAATAGAGGCATGACAGATATGCCAACAATAAATAACTTAACTCATTAACAGCAATAAAAGTTAATTTATAACCCAATATTACTATATAATTTGTTTTTTATATAATTATTGAAAGTTAATGAACTAAAACAACAAAGGCCCATTTCATCAGAAAAATAACTCCTCAAACCCTTTCTAAAGCTTGAATAAAAATTAACAGTAATAATTGATTAAGTAAGATGGGAGTGTAAGCCAGTTACCACCAATTGAAAGTAAAAATGGCATGTTTCTCAGGAATTCTATTCAAGGTAGTATTATTAGTCTGATAATAGATTGATTTTTATTTCATAAAGAGTATTATAATTGTGAGGTTTTTATAGTTTAATTCAATTATTAAATGAAAATTAGCAATAATCCAGGGCAATATGGGTTTGATTCAGCATTTGAAGGCAATCGCATCCCTTAATTTAACCAAAGCCACATTAATCTTGATGAATATAAATATAATATTTATTAATGATTTCATAAAATATAATTTTCTTATTAAATCCGATAATCCAATTATTTTAGAAAATCTAACACACTTTTAGTCATTTTATAATAGCATTTGTATAGGTAATCTTCACGATATAAATTAATTAATTCGATAACTTTTCAAATTAAATTTGCAAAAATACCAATAGCCATTAGTAGCACTATGTATATATTGGCTGTAAATTATTAAAAACTTTAGTTAAAGCAGTCTGTATTGTCCTCTACTATTACTATTTTATAGTCTTGAAAAAATGAGGGCTTCACTTTGCTGAAGAATTCCTAGGCATTTGTGAAGTATTTACTTTAAAACATATGAAATGTTATACAGAATTGTTATGAAATTAAAATACAGATCAAGAAAATAGACTAAAACTATGAAAATAATTATAAAAAAAAGAGATTTAAACGTTAAAATTTACTTTATGTGACAATTTTTCCTTAAATGTTTATTCCACAATTATCATACTGCCCACTTTGACTATTTAAGTTGCCACAAATTAAACAATAATTATGAAATTGTTTGTTATATAAAACTTGTTTATAGTTAAATGAAAATTTAATTAATAATATTTTTGCCACCCCATATTCTACTGGCTAGATCTGAACAAATTCTGATTTCTTTCTTTTTAACATCTGTTAATAAAGGTTGATCTTAAAAGCATCCAAAGCAGTATTGATTCAATAAAATCTATTTTAATTAATTACTATATATTAATCATTGTTTAATAACACATGTTAATTAACCTCATATTTTTAATCATAGAGTTAGTTGGAAATTTATTAATTTGTTAAACCTATTAAATTAATAATATAGGTAAAATTAGCTTAAATATTAGGACAATTCTAAATTCTTTATTTTATATTTCTTTTAAAAAAACATTTTGCTTAAAATCATAGAATCAAAAGATTTAAAAAAAGTTATAATTTATTCCCTCGTAATTGATAAAATAACACCTCATATCTAAAATTTGAATAAAAACATATTTTCAACATTATAATTCATAATTAATTGTAATTTAGTATTAATATTACTACAATTCATTGAAAATATCATTGCAAGAATCTGATATAAGTGATATCAAATTTTTAATTATAATAATAATATTTTTTATTTTTAATACACATTTTAATTTATATTATAGTACTTTACTTTTTTTGTATTTACAATTCAATATATTTATTTCATTAATTTTTAAATATTTGATAAAATAATAAATAATATCAAATCCTGAGAGATTTATTAATCATGATTGACTGTGCAGCATGATGATTTAGTAAATTAGTAGCATTCCTTCAGTGATGGCAGAGTCAGAGCAGCAGTGTCATTTCTCAATAAACATATATCTTGTGTGGAGATGTGTTATAAATTTATAAAGAGTAGAGTCAATAGTATTGAAAGGGAGTTTGTTTTAAGGATTCTTTGTTTTTGCATTTTCTTAATTATAATTAAATGTTATTATTATTATCATTACATAGTTCAAATAATATTTCTTGTTAATTTTAATTATAATATTACTTTAATTAAATTAAGCAGAAATCAAAAATATGCAAACTTATTGCTAAATTGTAATTTAATTATTAAATTTTATATTTTTATCATTTTTATTTAAAGTATAACCCAGAAAGCCTGTACTAGACTAAACCTTACAATAAGTCATTCCCTACCTTTCGAAATAGGACAAATTAAGAGCTGTTCTATCTGAATCAGAAAAAGGGCTGACAGATTTATCAAAGGTAATATAATTTGAATTAATATAGTATAAAATTAATTTTTAGATAATTGGATCACAAATAAGTTAAATTAGTGATTAAATCGTCACTTAGATTGTGAATAGCAAAAGAGAGTAACCGATAAATTTCCCTCATAATTTCCAAAAAGTAAGGAAAATACTAAATCAATCAATCAACCATTTCCTAATTCTATTACTATCAATATATGAGAAATCTTATTTTATTTACCTTTAATTATAGAATAAACAAGACTTAGCGCCAATTATCAGAAAATTAAAAGCCAAATTTAAAAAGAAGTAGCTTTAAGAATCACTTTTTCAACTAACAATGAATTAAAACGCAATATCTAAAAAGGAATATGTAAGTTTTATCATTAATAAATGTGTGCACATTCTTTTCATTTATATTAAGTTTAACTTTATTTTATTAGATGCACTAATTATTCTTCATTTTTTTGGTAAATGTATTTATATTGAAAATTATAGGACTAAAAATTGCAAGTTATCAAAGACCAACAATAAATTATTGAAGAATTCTTAGAGGAAGATAATAAATTGAAGGAAAAACTGGGGATTGTGAGTCATCTCAAAGAAGTTCAAGATTATCATGATAGAGTAGTTAATCAAGAAGATATACCATTATTTATTTAAATATATAGTAATTAAACTTTAATTTTATATAATATTTTTATTCAATTTTATTTGGTTATAGCTTAATTTGAGTTGTATAAAACAAATATAATATAAATTTTATACAAATATTAAATAAAATAAAATAAAATAAAATAAAGATAAGACAAAAGTGATTTAGAAATAAAAGAAAGCGAAATCCTTCATAAAACGCATTCACATAGAAAAAAGAGAAAGGGAATACAAATAATAGCAAATATAGGAATCATTAGAGAGAAAGCAAAAATTATTAGAATAGAAAATGATACAAGAATAAAAAGAGAGACAGATATAAAATCAAGAGGATTACTCACTGAAAAAATTGGACTATATAAGTTTTACGATAAAATTTATAGAAATTTATTTGATACAATTATTTTTCTTTTTCATCATTTACCAAATGAATATACAATTAACTCCTTAAAAATAAGAAATCAAAGATAAAATACTAAAAAGAACAGAAGACAGAATTAAATTCAAAAATGACACAGAATTCGCAATAAAAAATGTTTTGCAATAAAAACCAGTTTACGTAGTAATTGAAGAAAAATATAAGGAATATGTAGAAATGCCTCAGCTCGAATCTGTTAAGTAAAAACTCAAAGAATTAAGAGACTTTTACAAAATATGGGAAGGAATAATTGTAAATTTATGATTAATGTTTAGATATTATTTTTAACTTTCACAAGCCAATAAACAAATTAGGGATAGATAAACATACAAAACACTATGAGGCTCAAAGGAGAATCATGGAAGATGAAATTAAAAGATAGAGAAGTTTATCATTAATAGTATTTCGAATTAATTCTTTTTTACTTTTTGATTTTCCACAAAAAAATAATAAAATCACATATTTATAAACATACAATCGAAAGATAAATAAATTAGTTAAAAAATTTTATCACATAGACGAGAAGAAGAGCATATAGCAAATTTAAAATATAAACCACATTTGCATGATGAAGAATTTGATTAACAGAGACGCAGTTAAATCGAAGAATATGAGAGAATAAGGGCTAAGAGGGAAAAATATCAGGAAAAAGTACAAAACTATGCCAAATTTGTCAAGGAAGTATATTGGCCTAAGATATAATAATAGTATATATATTTTCAAATATTTTCAATGAATAAAATTCTATAAGAAACATGTCTTAACAAATATTTGAGTATTAAAAGGTTTATAATATTAGAAATTTAGATTTTCCCACTAAATTATTATTATAAGCGAAGATAAAAAGCAAGAATTAAAAACACTCTAAGAAAAGTAAACAAATCACAGGTTAACGCATATTCGAAGCGCTTCTCAAACTTAAAAATATAAAAATTACCTTGAAGATGTCAAATCATAACTGAAACACAATAATAATGGTAGAAATTCATAGTAAAGTTTGAATGGCCCTTCAATTTACGATTCTGTAGATTTAAACAGAGAGGATTTAAATTTTAACAATAAATTAGAGTTTAATATGGTGTTTTTATAATATTTTTCAAAATTATAGATGATTATGATAGCTCTCCAGATTTAAAGCAAAAGAGCAAGTTTAAGAAATCTATAATATATAATATATAAACCAATTAATATGTGATTTTAATTCTATCATAAGTAAAATAAAAAAGATTATATAAAATCGCTTCTCCAAAATAACATGTCACTAGACACCTTGAAACTCAATAGTTAGAATTATATAAGAAATTCTTAATCCTAATTGTCATTGCTCTAAACAAACCCCAAATATCACAATCCAATACAATTGAATTCAGTATCAAGGAACAATTAGTATTAATTATTTGTGATTTATATATAGTCATTTTAGATTAAAATAAAATATAAAATAACAATGGTAGTTAATCGAAATTGAGCCAGTCGATTTCTTAATAGCAAATTTAAACTTAATAAAAACAGCAGGGTGATTATTTGAAATTATAGAGAAATAAGCGAGTAATTGAGGAATCTGAGGGAAAGAAGTCTAAGTAATTCGTAAACTTTTATAATATATTAAACTCAACAACCCAAAACCCTAAAATAAATGGGTTTATTTTGACTAAAAAAAGCATTAAAACTATTGAATTGACTAAAAAAGGCATATATTAATCCCATTAAAATCCAAGAATTCAAAAAGGTTTAGATGATAAAATTTGGAATAATTATCTACACGATCAAACTGTAGCAGAATACAAGAAAATAGAGGATATCCGCAGAATGGCAGCTCACATCGAGGAAAAAGCCAAAATGAATGAAAAACTAGTGAAATTATACAACAATGATAGTTTGGATAATTTAAATCTGTATTCCACTAAGAACATACAGAGAAGTATCGATGCTAATGATAGGTATTTAGAAGCCATTAAAGTCAAGTTAAAGGTCCTGGATCACTTGTGAATATACTAAATTAATGGGGGAAAGTTGATTTATACTCAAATGAAAATTGCTTAATTTCTTTATATAAATCAATTCAATAATGTATTTATGCATTAATGATACAATTTTAGTATGGATATTTATAGATATGCATTATGATTTGAGTCAGTTAAATCTACTACTTTAGTAGCAGCTGTACTTGCTCTTGATTAACTTGTATCAATAAATAATTACTTAAAATAATCTTATTTTTTATCTAATTATAATTACTATTCTAATCTAATCTAATCTAATCCCTTAACTCATATAGAATATTATAATATAATTCATATTTGATATACTGCTAATAACATAAAATATAATCAATCTACATGCTACCATCATCTGATTAATCGTCAACATTACTATTGAACTTCTAGGCTGCATCCTCCAATTGTTTAGTTTATTGCTCTTAAGTTTGTATGTGTTAGTCTTGTAGTTACTTCTTTTTCTTCTCTAGTTTCTCAAGCAGTCTCTGCTCTTACTCAATAAAGAACTTAAAACACTCATTTTTAGAATAAATTTCATCAACATTTCGATATATAGTATATAAAATATGGGAAATTAATTTGTGGATAATAAATGTGAGAGATATAGATAGTTTTCCTCTTCTTCTGAATCATCCAAGCAAATTCTGCAAGTTAATACACATCAATATTTCACCTTATCACTTGGCCTTCTAATTCCTCTAATAAAATGTAAAATAAAAAAATTATAAAACTTACTTGGCAAATGATATCTGTGGTAGCTCCCCATTATTGCCATTTGAACCTGGGTTTTCATTTCTTAATTGCAAATTATCGTTGTTAAAGCTCATATCCTCGTGGAATGTATTATTAACATAATTTATGCATAAGGAATTGCATTTTATTGTTAAGAAATTTCATAAATCATTTCAAACATCCTTAAAAATAATCATAGGAACAATTATTATTTTAACAATAGTAACATTAACATTATTAGTAAATTGTGACATATTATTGCTTTACAATCTAGTAGGAGGGGGCAGTAAATTATTGCTGCTAACGTCATGCAAATTGTTAAATTAAGCCACACTATGAACACCAAATCCATCATTCGGTTGACCACCCCCATTTTCCCCTATTTCTGTGCCATCACCCCTATAGTGATGATAGTTTATGTCTACGACAGCAAGTTGCTGTCCGTTTATATTTATGCCAGTTATATCTGGGTGACTAAAAATAATTAAAATAAGTATACAATTCATCTTATAAACTTCAAGAATTAGAATTAATAAGGCATAAATAGTAAAAAAGAATATTTAATGAAATAATTATGTGACTTGCACCATCGATGTTTGAAACATTTAAACCGGAAACATCGCCTTAACTTTGACTATGAGGGGCATTTTCGTCTAAATGCATTTTTGCAATTTTAAAAGGTATTCTTCCAAATCTTATAACATCCCCTTCTTTCACTTCGATTGTTTTCTATAAAAAGGTTTAATTAGGGAATTTCTATTCTTTATATAAAAAATGAACATCTAAGGTATTTGCTCTTTAACCTCTATATGGTGCTCTAATCTTTTTTTTAAAAAAAAGTTTTGAAGTACAACCTCACAAATATATATTCCTACTTACATTTGGCATGAACTTAGTAATAAGCCACAGATGATTATCGATGATATTGAATTTGCTAGTATGCTTGTTTTTAGGTTCAAATAAATGATAATCGCCTTCATGATAGATAATATTGACCAATCGATTGTCTCTATTTCTGGGACTCTCATCTTCGTTTTCTTACTCAGTGATGTGATTTTGCTTATCCTAATACATTGAGGCTTTCTTCACATATATATCTGATTGTCCTCGTTTTAAGATCAAACCTATAGCAGTAATGTTAGAGATTGGAATTATTAGAAAATAGTTGAAAATAATTTATGATAGTATGATGATTTTCTGATAGACATTTTTTGAAATTCAATTTTTTAAAAGTAAAAAAGCCCAAATATAAATATCAAGTACTTACTTGAGCCTACAATTTCTAAGTTTTAATCATATATGCGAAAACCATCATGAAAATTGAATAATCTATGAGATTGTTCTTTCTCCCACAGCCAAGTCTCCGCTAACAATCTATGAATATAAACTGTTAATATTTTTGTGAAAGATCATAACGGTTTATTAATTTTACGGATATAATTCTAAATTGATTTGTAACTTACTTTATGAGAATGGGTAATGGCCTGGGTGGCATGACAATTATAGAAGGCTAGAAATTTGCTTCATCATTAGAACTTATTTTTTGTAGTTTGTTTTTTGAATTTCTTCGTTAATCGCTGCTGTTTTGAGACTACTGCCTGAATTCCAAGTTAGTTGGTACTCTTTATTACAATCACGATTAAAGAATGGAAATAAAAATATCGTGATAATGATGAAATGTAGGAGTTATAGATAAAACCCAAGATATAGTATTTTTTTTACAAAAATCTAGATATTTATGAACTTTTTTCATAAGTATGATTCATATATATGTGGATGTGAATTAAATTAAAATTTTTATGATATTTTCAAATTAATTTTGTAATTTACTTATAAAAACTTCAATTCAAAATAACTGTTTATATTTAAAAAGACCCTATTTCATATATTGATAAAGTTATAATTCTTACTTAGTTTGTTGCTTTAAACCTGAATCCTTGCGTTTCAATTTCAATTAACTAGCGCCTGAATTGCCTTCAATCATGCTATTGTCTCTACGAGATATCTCAAATATTTCTTCTTAATTCATGGGCAGCTGAGATACATTCAATTGTTATATTACATATATATATATATATATATATATTTTTATAGGGTAAAAATCACTGATAAACATAAACTTTTAAATTTTTTTAAGTTTTCTCATTATTTAAATAAAACAGTTTAATACACTTTAAATTAATATAAATATTAATATATTATTTAATAGTGATTAGTATGCGAGGCATTAACAAGTGTTTAGGAGGTGTAATGCTGTTATTAATGAGGTGGTTTGGGACTCAATCTCACTTTTTAATTAACCATTTCAGATTATTCTTATTATAATTTATTATAAATAGAGAGAGAGTATAATTAGTAATAATTCCATTTTATAATATTCAACAAATTAATTCTTATAATTTTGGCAATTTATCATTTAATAAATGTATGCACATAAATTAGAATTTTTCATTCAAATTTAATATGCTTTTAATAAAAATTAGAAAATAAATTAAAATGAATTAAGATCAACATTAATTGTTTACTTTTAGCAAGTGAAGTGTGCTATCATAAAATGATGAAGTTAAAATCATATCACTATTGGGTATAAATTCAAAAGCATAACAAATAGACTCATGACCTATATTGTTATTATATTTTAAAGATCTTTTTTCATAATATCAATTAATTAATGAGATTATTAATGAATAATAATAAAATAACCTGTGTATGATTGAAGATTGAAATTATCGAGGTTGAAATCTTGAGAGGAATAACTTGAAAATTTCAATTAGCCTTAACTGAATTCTCCAAGTAAATAGCCATCATATATTGCAGCTATATATATAATCGTAATAGTTTATATATTTTCATGTGATAAATGCATTTTTAATACTAAAATTCATTATGATGTAAGATTTAAATTATATTCAACATTAAAATTCAAGAATTGTAGAAGTTTTTAACTTTATATTAAACTAAAAACTGAGTTTATTCTGTGGAACTCCTCACTATATGGACCCTGATATCGCTAAGAAAAGAGACTATCTCGGACAGCCATCCGATGTCTGGTCTCTTGGAGTAATTCTTTTCATCTTAAGCACTGGAAAATTACCATTTTTCGGGGAATTCGAAGCTGACTTATTCAGAAAAATCCAAAAAGCTAAATATGAAATACCTTTATAGTGCTATTATTTTTTATTAATTTTATTTTCTATTAAATTATGGATCTTTTAAATGAATAAATTTGAAGGAATATTCTATAATCATGATGTAAATATTTTTATTTAAATACCAAGAGAATGTGTAATGAGCGTTGAACTAAAAGCTTTACTTAAAAGGATATTTAATGTGGATTCTCTCACAAGAGTTACAGCTTAGCATGTAAGTTTATACTATACTTTTAAAAAAATCTTAAAAATTGACATATTATATAGATTCTAAATGACGACTGGTTTAAAGCAAGTAGCTAGACAGCCATAAAAGCAAACTGAATATACAAGATTATATAAGCATCGATAAGAAAACATTAACAACTATTATTGGATTTTAGATATTAGATATTATTTGGATATAAACACTTGTTTTATTTGTTTTCATTAACATTAATTCTGACTATTTTTAAATAAATATTAAAATCTAACATTAAACAAGATATATATATATATATATAAGTAAAAATTATTGACTTTGCATTGAATCTATTCTGAACATAATTTGAGCTGATTTTATAATAATTAATTGGAAATAATTACTCGCAAATTAATCAAATATTATTGATAGATTGATAAAATGTTAGTTTAAGCTTAACAACCACCTAATCTCGAAGATATAAATCCCCTCGATGGTAATTCAATATAATTCATTGTCATTCTTCTCAATTAGATGATTATAAAATTTACTTCATTTTAAGAAAAATTTAAGCATAATTATGCATAGATTCATTTAATACTTGTCATTTTATAAAGAAAAAATTAATTATGATTGTTTAATGGATGACTACGATGAGAACATACAAATAAGTGCAAGAGACACGCAGCATAAAACTAAGCCAATTAAGAGTCAAAACCCCAAAACCCCTTAGTGAGGTTTATAAGTGCTTTGATTAGTAGGGTAAAGTTGGGGTTTTATTATGGTTAGCAGAGAAATTAGGCCAGTTTGCAAAATGAGAATAGAAATTAGCGATTTTTAGGGTCTATTTATGATAAGAAATATTTAGATTTACTGCTTAAGCTTAGGTATGGTGCGAGTATTAATATAGACTAACTCAAACCAGTGATGAATTATTGTGCGATTGCAAAGCTATTGTGTAAGAGTGCTTCGACTGTAAGGTATCACTGCTAGTTAGCTGTTTAGCATTTCAATTCTGGTTCCTGATAACATCCTGTAAGAAAATAAAAGTTCTCTTAACAGCATATTGAATATCTCTGCGATTCTAAGACTCTTAAGTATTGGGCACATTTCCCACTTGACTAGCGAGCTGTGATGTTTCATCGCAAGTTTCCTGACATGCGTATCTCACCATAGACTATCGCAAATATTTATTGAAGGAACGGTATTACCTTCAAGACTGTCAATAGAGTGAAGAGAGTGATTGACTTTACTCTGCCATTTATAGTAATAATTTAAACTATATATATGATTAAATGCAGAGGTCTATTGATAATAACATCAAGTTCATACACGCTGATGAAGCTGTGTTTACGTCAACACCTTTAATAATAAGTCTTGGTACAAGAAGTACGATAATATAAAAGTGTATGACTAAAAGGTTAAGGTCGTCACTCACGCAATTTTGGCTGGTATCAGCGAAGATTCAGGCTTAGAAACTTATGTTATTCATCCTCGCCCTATTAAGCGAGAGCAGTATATAGAGTTCTTACATAAGCTAAGAGATAAGTACAACGATCAAGAGATCATCCTGTTTGTTGATAACCTCTCAGTTCATAAGACTAAGGAATCTAAGAAAGCTTATGAAGAATTAAAGATAACTCCTGTGTATAACGTTCCTTACAGTCCTCAATTAAATGGAATCGAATTCTATTAGAGTTAGATTAAGACTCACTACAAGAAACACTTGCTGTATCACCTAATGCATGATCTACCAATCGACACAGTAGACTTAATACAGAGTAGTTGCAAGAGAGTGGGTAAAGACAAGACTACGATATGTGCAAGGAAAGGAAGAATGAATGTTTATTAATAAGTGTTAGACTTAAATGAATGAATTATTTCACATATCAAACGAACTCTTAAATGGATTCGGCTTCTCTTTCTTTTCTTCCTCTGGTGCTTTACTAGAACCAATGTTTCTTCTCTTTGTACCAGCACCAGCATCTATGTTCATATCATCAGACTTTTAAACTTCATTATAAAGTCTCTTGCTAACTTAATGAATGGTTTGAGACTTTCTCTCTCTGTGAACCTTTGCATTCTCTTTCATTAGAAATATACCAGTTCCAGGTTTCCCTAAAAAGTTATAAATCAAAGCTTACTAGAGAGATAAGGATACTTCTTAGCTCTGCTAGCCACGTCTCGCTTATTAGTATTCCTTGCTTCTTTTAATCTTCAGGAGAAATGAGTAGCGTTTCTTATGAGCTTCTTCTATAATTTCTCTCAAATAATCCTCTTTGATTGTACCAAGAACACCAAAGAAGAAATTTCTTTCAGGCAACTTATTTGAAAGTTACTTCTTGCTAGGAAGGTAAATAACCACTTCATCATCTTTCATTGCATCCTCGTAGAGATTTGTGACTGAAATCTCTGGGTAGTTAGGTATTTCAATCAGTTTGATCTCTTTGTTTTTAAAAGCTTTCTTCTCCTCGCAGAGTATTGCTTTTAAGAATGATATTTTAGTACCTTCCATCGTTGGAAGGAATAGACCAACTGTATACATCATTGATTAACATCAAATTATTTTACCATGCTAAGTAAGGTATCGATAGAGATCCTCCTTGCTTCTGAATCTTGATATCATTTCTTGAGCCAACCCTTTTCATTTGTTCATTGAATGATTCCATCTTTGTTCCTCTTCCTATTAATGAATTTCAAGTTTTAATTTATAGACTTCTGGATCTATCCTTTAAATCTTACTATTAAATATGGGCATCTTATAGGAGGTCAACCCTGTAAAGATACGTGGAGAAGGTTCGCAGAAGCTGTAACAAACTTCAGAGATGGAGCTCCATTTTTATCAATTTAGTTCCATTAAATTAGTACTAAATTTGTTTAAATTTAATTAGTACCGGTACTAAAACCGTTTAAGTTTAATTGGTACCAATTTAATAGTACCAAAACTTAATTAGTACCTAGATTTAATCCAGTGAGGTTTTAATGGAAAAGTTCCAATCTGGTTCAAAACTTAATTGGTACCAGTACCAACCTGAACTTTATCTGAGTTCGTACCAGAATCAAAATTATTAAGTGCAAAATTACAAAAATTATAGTTATAAACTGAGTATAAATATGAAGTCTAAGAGCTGAGATCAAACATCATTAATGCTGTAGCAACTCCTATATAGTCCAGCTATAGCTATAGAGGTTTAAGAGCTTTATAATAGAAATTTAAATGAATTTAAACATGGCGGTCAACTTAAATCGTAGAGCGGCACTTTTAGGAGCAGGTCAATCAATGCTTAACTTTGGTTCAACCAACAAAAGTATTATATTGAGAGGGAGGCAGAGCTAAGAGCTCTTGAATTTGAAGCACAGGTTTTTATTATATAGGTTTAAAACATGAAACAGAAAGCTGAAATAGAAGTTTAAACATTAATAAAAGATGTTGAGGAAGAAAAGGAACAGCTTCAGATTTAAAGGATTAAAACTTTTGAATGCCAAGACTGCTAAAATTTTTTCTCTACTGATTCCAGTTTGAAGAGACATATGAAAGAGGTTCACTCTGGGAAAGCCAAGGTGTATTTTAAGCATGATAAGGTCGATGGCAGGTACTAGTGCACGACTTGTAAGAAGTCTTAAACTCACTCAGCTAAAGTTAAGAAACATATGCAGAAGCATCACCTAAGTGAGTTCTTGATTTAAGATAAAGAGACTTAGAAATTAGTGCCCGCTAAAAAAAAATCTAATAATCTTGAGACTTAAAGAACAACAGGAGAAGCTCAAGAGGCAGAAGCGAATAGAATTAATGAATCAACCTGCTGGTAATGTCTTTTCAGCATGCTTTTAAGAGAGAGCCATGTATATTCCTGCACTAAATGCAGTAGACCTTAGCAGTTGTATTGAAAACTACTTACAAATAAACGTACCTGCTAAAGCAAAACTCATAGTGGTTGATGACTATGCCTACAAGGTATATCCTTTCAGCTATCTCCTTAAAAACCAGCAGTATCAAAATGAGTTTGCTAACGAATATATTGTACTTAGAGAGGCATAGAAAAAAGATTGCAACAATTTGCTCAAGCTAGATGGTGTTATTTTAGGGTTTGGTTTCATCGCACTAAGGCTAAAAAAGTTTGAAATGACTCTCCGAGATTATCTATATTAAAACAGATACCCAGATGACTTGAATGATATTCTATCTAATATGGTAAAGGGTGTTTAGGAACTTCACGAGCTTGGATACGTTCATAGAGATTTGAAGCCTGAAAATGTTATGCTAAACCTTTGCCCTTTAGAAGTAGTTGTAATCGATTTTAATAGAGGCCTTAAGATAAGAGATTGTAACCTTAGCAAAGGTTCTTGGTACTCCAGGTTACTTCCCAATCAGAGAGAAATGGACTAATGGCTCTATTAGTGGGATGTTTGGGCAGTAGCTGCAATAATTTTTTAGAGTGCGATATGGAAAGCATGACTTACATTAATACAAAATATGAAAAATAATCATAAATCTAGCTGAGAAGCACATAAAACAAGATGATGTATGCTAAGAAATAAAGAAGATTGTAGAGAAGATAATAGTAAGAGCTCCAGCATATCCAACCAAGACAATCCTTAGACGATATGCTCGAACCACTAAAGAAAACGAGATTCAAGAGATACAACAAAGACAAGCAAGTAAAATTCGTGTGATATAATTAAACTAATACTCATTAAATACATATTAAAGTCTCATTAAAACTTGCGTTTTCTCTATTAACCCTAATAAAACCCCAACTTTACCCTACTAATCAAAGCACTTATAAACCTCACTAAGGGGTTTTGGGGTTTTGAGTGGTATCTAATTAATTCATGGTTTCAATAATAGTGCATCTAAAGTAAGAAAAATGACACCATTTCATGAATATTTCTTATTCCCTACTTTCATTTTTTACTTTGTCAAATTAATCTGAAATTTGTTATAGAAATCAAAGTAAGGTTCCCCTTAAAAAGATAGACCACAAATCCAAATAATTTTATCTGCAAATAAAAATAGAAATTAAATACTAAGTGAGCCTAAGAGCACAATTATTAACTCTTAACGCACCCCATAAAATCACTTAAATGACAGAAATAATAACATATCATAACTATAAAATTTACTGGTGCCTAAATCTTCATCACAAGTTAAAAACATAAGACCTAAGAATAAATCGATTTAAGGTAAGCATTATCGTTTTATATTAATATGAAACTATAGATTAATCTTTGCAACAGTTTTCGAAGTTTTCTTATGTGAGTGTGCAAGTAAAAGCAAATAATGGTGTTCCAAATCAGAAGCACGTATCTTAAGATACATCCAAAAATTAAGGCATGATTAAGAATTACGATAGCGCCCCTTTCTCCCCAAAACCTGATGATAAAACTTCGAATTCTTAGAAAACACTGTAAAATTAAAATGACAAAGTTAGACAATCTAAAGTTGGGTAGAATTCTATCTCCGGTACAATATTCGAATAACAAAGTGCGATAAGTGGAGGCAGCATGTTTTTACAGAGTAGAGTAATGAATAGAGTTAGAGCGTTGAATAATAAGCTTGGGGAAGTTTAAGAAAGTAGTATTATGCAAGACTAGACACAGTACCAATCTGTGAATCAAAATGATATAGTGAGGAAAAGTGGCAGGCCTGAAAAATCGCCACTTTTTGGGATAAAAGATGATTTTTCTTACAACTTTAACACTATGAGCAGTCAGATTAGAATTTCAAATGTGAGTAGCATTTAAGGCAAGAATAACTTCATCTCCAATATTAGAAGTCAATATGACAAGGAAATGAAGATAAAATCTGATGCCAATCGAGCCAGTAAAATGAGTAATTCTAAGAGTCATGCGAATGGAACTCCAACCGACAATAAACCGAGCTAAAAACCCACTGCTGTAGCACCTCAGAATTAGTAAGTGATCAACAGGCTCTAGATGGATGTAGATAGGAGAAAGGAATTGAAAAAGTAACAAGAATAATAAAAACAAAAATTGTTGAAGGACTAGGAAGATTAGGAGCTTGCGAAATATGAAGAAATATAAAAGAAAAGATAACAGTAATAATTGGGATCAGCTCATCCAGTAGATTTAATACTTAAAAATAATAAGTTTATATGATTTAATAGATAGATTAATTTGAAAACACACCTAAATTTATTCAAATATAATAGCGTTCCACCAGATTTTTCTAAGTTATTTTTATAACTATATAATAAAATTTAAATTTACTGTCATTTATCAATAAAATAATAAATCTTTTTTCTTTTAAATTGGCTAAAAATTATATAGTATTAAAAGGAAAATGACTCTAGGCACAGTAATTTATTCAAAATAAATCATGAATAATTGTTATGAATAGCAAAAAAATTAAGTTAATGCCTTAATTAGAAACGATTAAATGTTGTTAAGAAAATTTAAATTTAACAGATATTTAATAATTTTTAACTATTTAAACTTCAATACAAACGGCAAAAAATTTCTAGTTAAAATTTATTTCTAACATCTTATAAATTTCTCATCCTACGAAACAACAAAGAACTAAATCGCTGAAAAAATAGATTCCATTTTATTCCAATTTCTTTTCATAATATATCAAATAAAAAACATTGTGTAATAACATCATATAATTTATATTAGAGTTTTTATTAGAAACAGCAGCTTGATGAATTTTTGAAGAAACAATAAGACTTTGTCCAGAAAAAATAAGAAAAGCAAGCCAAGCTCTCTTAAGAAATAATAAGTAGAGAGATTAAACTAGAACCCTTCATAAATAAAAAATCCAAAGAAATCGCAATCAAAGCCCCAAAACCCCTTTGTGAGGTTTATAAGTGCTTTGATTAGTAGGGTATATTTGGGGTCTTATTAGGGTTAGTAGAGAAAAAGCAGGTTTTATGTGAATTTAATGTAAATTAATGATTATTAGTTGACTTAACTCAAACGAATTTAATTTACTTGTCTTTGTTGTATCTCTTGAATCTGGCTGTCTTAATTGGCTCAAGCATGTCGTCTAATGATTATCTAGGATAGTGAGGAGCTCTTACTTTTATCATCTCGACTAAATTTCTAATTTCTTCACTTACATCTTCCTACTTTATTTGCTTATAAGCTAAGCTAATTGATTATTTTTCATGCTTTGTGTCAAAGAAAGACATACTTTCCATATCGCTCTCTAATATAATAGTAGCAACTGCCCATACATCCATCTATACTGAACCATTGATCCACTTCTCTCTGATTGGAAAATATCCAGGTGTACCAAGAACCTTAATTAAGGTTATATTTTCTAACCGTAATGCTCTATTGAAATCGATGACAACTACTTCTAAAGGCATAGATCAACATAAAATTTTCAGGCTTCAAATATCTATGAACATATCCAAGTTCATGCAACTCTTTGACACTCTTTATCATATCTGATATAATATCATTCAAATCATTTGGGTATCTGTTATGATATAGATAGTCTTTAAGAGTCATTTCAAATTTCTTTAGTCTAAATGCGATGAAACCAAAGCCTAAAATAACCCCATCTAACTTTAGCAAATTCTTGCAGTCTCTTCTCTGTGCCTCTCTTAGAACCATATTATCGTTAGCGAATTCATTCTGGTACTGCTCATTCTTAATTAGATAGCTGAAAGGGTAAACCTTATATGCATACTAATCAACCTCTATGAGCTTTACTTTGTTAGGCACGCTTATATTCAAATAATTTTCAATTCAGGAATATTCATATCTCTCTCTTAGAAACATGCTAAAAAGGTATTTCCTGCAGGTTGATTCAATGTTTCAAATCGTTTCTGCTTCTTGAGCTATTCCTTCCTGCTATTCTCTCTGAGACTCAAGAGTATTTGATTTTCTCTTTGCTGGTTCAAGTTTTTGAGTCTGTACATCTTAAATCAAGAAATAACTAAAGTGATGCTTTTGCATATGCCTTTTAACTTTAGCTGAGTGAGTATATGACTTCATGCATGTTTTGCACTAATACCAGCCATCTACCTTATCGTGCTTGAAATACACCTTAGGCTTTTGAGAATGTATCTCTTTAAAATGCCTCCTCAAGCTTTATTTAGTTGAGAAAAAATTCTAGCACTCTTGGCATTAATATGTTTTTATTTTTTCAACTGGTAGCTGTTCTTTTTCTTCCTCAACACAATCAATTTAAGTTTAAACTCCTATCTATGTTCTCTACTTCTGGTTTAATATTTTTATGATAAAAACCTCTGCTTCAAACTCAAGAGCTCTTAGCTCTACCTCCCTCTCAACATAAATAATTTCAGGCTTTTTAGTTTAGCCAAAGTTTTGCTATAATTATCCTGCTCCAAGAGAGACTGCTTTACGATTTAAGTTAGCCGCTATGTTCAAATTCAAATTTAAATTTCTATTATAAAGCTTTAATAACCTCTCTTGTTATAGTTACTCTGTATAGGAGTTAGCACTGCAACAATAATGGTTGATATTGAAGTGTTAGAGATCATATTTATACTTAGTTTATTACTATAATTTTTCTAATTTCATGCTTAATATTTTTTAATTTTTGTACCAACTTAGATAAAATTTAGGTTGGTACTGGTACCAATTAGGTTTTGGACCATTTTGGAATTTTCCCATTAAACCTCATTAGTTTAAAACTAGGTACTAATTAAGTTTTGGTACTATTAAATTGGTACTAATTAAATTAAAACATATTTAGTCCTAATTTAATGGAACTAAATTGATAAAAATGGAGCTCCATCTCTGAAGTTTGTTTCAGCTTCTACAAACTTTCTCCACGTATCTTTGCAGGGTTGACCTTCTATAAGATGCACATATTTAATAGTAAGTTTTTAAATGATAGGATCCAGAAGTAAATAAATTATAATTTGAAATTCATTTATAGGAAGAGGAACGAAGATGGAATCACTCAATGATCAAATGAAAAGAGCTGATGCTCAAGAAATGATCTCAAGATTAAGAAGTAAGGAAGATCTCTATCGATACCTAACTTTACATGGTAAGATAACTTGATGACTATTAACATATTATACAGTTGGTTTATTTCTTCCAACGATTGAAGGTACCAAAATTTCATTCTTGAAAGCAATACTTTGTGAGGAAAAGAAAGCTATTAAAAATAAAGAGATTAAACTAATCGAAATTCCCAACTACCCTGAGATTTCAATCACTAATCTTCACGAGGATGCCATGTAAAGATGAGGAAGTGGTATTTTTACCTTCCTACCAAGATACAACTCTCTAATAAATTACCAGAGAGGAACTTCTTCTTTGGTGTTCTTGGTACAATAAAAGAGGATTATCTCAGAGAAATAATTGAAGAAGCACATAAGAAACGATAATTCTATCTCTCCTGAAGACTAGAAAAAGCAAGGCATTCTAATAAGCTCAGCTTGGCTAGAGGAACTTAAGAAGCATCCTTATCTTTCAAGTAAGCTTTGACATATAACTTTGTAGGAAAATCTGGCACTGGTATATATCTTATGAAAGAGCATGCTAAGGTTCATAGAGATAGAAAACAGCAGACAGTTCATTAAGTTAGCAAGAGACTTTATAAAGATGTTTAAATGCCAGAAGAAATGAACATAGATGCAGGAGATGGCAGTAAGAGAAGAAACATAGGGCCTGTCAAGCCTTAAGAAGAAGAAAAGAAAGAGAAGCCTAATCCTTTTAAGGGTCCATTTAATATGTGAACTATTTCATTCATTTAAGTCTAAAACTTATTAATAAACATTCATTCTTCCTTTCTTTGCACATATCGTAGTCTTATCTTTATTCACTCTCTTGCAACTACTTTGTATTAAGTCTACTGTATCGATTGGTAAATCATGCATTAGATGATACAGCAGTAGCTTCTTGTAGTAAGTCTTGATTTAACTCCAGTAAATTCAATTCCATTAAATTATGGGCTATAAAGAACGTTGTATACAGGAGTTATATTAAACTCTTTATAAGCTTTCTTTGACTGCTTAGTCTTATGAACTGATAAGTTATTAACAAACAAGATGATTCCATAGTTGCTATACTTCTCTCTGAGCTTATGCAAAAACTCAATTTACTACTCTCGCTTAATAGAGCGAGGATGAATGACATAAACTTCTAGACCTGAATCTTCACTAATACAAGCTAAAATTGCGTGTGAGGCAACCTTTACTTTTTAATCATATACTTTTATATTATAATACTTTTTATACTAGGACTTATTAAAGAAAGTGTTGAATGTTAACACTGCTTCATCAGCATGTATGAGCTTGATGTTATGAGTAATAGCTCTCTGCATTTAATCATATATAAAGTTTAAATTATTACTATAAAATGGCACTGTAAAATAAATTATTCACTTCACTCTGTTGACAGTCTTGAAAGCAATGCCATTTCTTCTATAAATATTGGCTATAGTATAAGGAGAGATACTCATGTCAGGAAACTTGCGATGAAACATGGCAGCTCGTTAGTCAAGAGGAAAGCGAGTTCAATACTTTAATGTCTTAGAGTCACAGAGATAGTCAATATGGACCTGTGAGAACTTTTTTTTTCTTGCAGGATGTTTTCAAGAGCCTGAGTTATAATGCAAAACAGCTAACAAACAATGATACCTAACAGTTGAGGCACTCTTGCGTGGGAGTCTTGCTATGGCTGTATAATTCAGCACTGTTTTTATTTAGTCTATGCTTTTACATGAACCATACCTAAGCTTAAGCAGTAAATCTAAATATTACTCATCATAAATAGACCCTAAATTTCGATAATTTCTTTTTCTCATATTGCAAATTGGCCTAATTTCTCTACTAACCCTAATAAGACCCCAACTATACACTAAAAATCAAAGCACTTATAAATCTCAAAAAGGGGTTTTGAGGTTTTGAATGAAAAGCATAGATTATGATGATTAAGTGCATGAAAGGCTTTTTAAATCAAAAGATGGAGATAAAACAATGCGAAAGTCTTCAAGAAAAAGTGTTGGTGATTTAACTGTGCTCACAATCAAAAGTCAGGGTTAATAGAAATTTAACACAATTGAGGAGTAATAAATACACATTCAGAAACTACTGAAGCCAGATAAAAAAGAACGTTAAAGTAAGATCAGGCAAAGCTAAATGAATTCAGAAATGTCAACTGATAGATCGAACAATCTGTCAATTAAGAATAAAAACGTAAAACTTTAGCTTAGATTAGTCTTTGATAAACTACAGAAAGAAATTTTCAAAGCTTTGATCGGTTGTAACTTACCTGACTTACAAGAAGGTGTTAATGAAGATTATCGTATTGGAAAGGAAGTTTTCTTGAAAATTCTACATGATCTATCCTTTATTGATATTCAAAAAATGACTCCCATAGAATCCAATCTTATTAATGACATTTGGCTTCATGATTTATACGCTAAGCAAGACGAATACGATGGAATCGATGAATATACAGAAATTGGTCATGTAGTTACTTTGCTAGCAGGCATTACACAGATAAGACTTTCAGAGATTTTAGTTCCAGAAAGCGAGAAAAAGGTCTTTCATAGGCCTGAGGGCTTCCTGTACTATGCTAAAAACCAAACTGCAAAGTTTGGATCATTCGATGATATGGATTAGTGCCACAAGAAATATTTCATGCTGTATAATAATCGAAAAATGATGAGAAAAAAGGATGCTGTTGAAGCTAAACCACTTAGCTTCAAGCCATAATTGAATGAAAAATCTCTTAAAATAAATCAATAAAAGCAAAGTGTTGATAGAAAATCTCACTTTGATAGACTGATAGAGGCTGGTCAAAAAGTTAAAATAAGAAACTCTTAACTCAGAGACCAAAAAGAGAAATCTGAAATTGTGGGGTTAACTTTCAAGCCAATAACCAATCATAATAAAAAAGATATGGAGAAATAAAGACTCTAAGAGGAAACTGAGAAGTTTAATAAGATTATGAAAGAATAAAAACTCTAAAAGTCTTTACCTCCAAAAAAATAAAATGTCCATCTTAAAGGTCCAAAATTAAGTAACAAGACCTTATTTTCGACTATCTAGGTTCAACCTAAACAAGAGGAACAATAGGAAAAATTGAATAAGTCTCATGTTTCTAAAAATTCAGAAGACTTTGATGAAGATGAGCATGACGAAACCAAGGGAGATTTTTTGAATGGCTCAATGAGATCCCCAAATATCATTATAACTAATGGAAATGATACTGCAAATCAAAACTTCAACATACACAATATCTCTGCTATTGATCAATCTAAGGACCAAGATAAAATCTACAACATGTTAAACAGCAGCCACAATACAAACAACAACAATTAAAATCTTTACAACAGCCGTGATTCTGACTCTTTGTCCACTTTTGAAATTCAGTCTAGACAACCAGGTCTTGATGATTTCGAGCGCATGTCTTACTTAAGTAGGGGATCTATCTAATCTTTGACTTCTGCTGCGAGAGTGGCTTAGAAATTTAGTAAGTAAAATTCATGTAAATATAACCTATAAATTTAGCTGGAAGTGGAGACTCTCCAAGAAGAAAGAAAGCTTTAGTTTTTATTGATGTGAATCTTGGAAAAGATAAAGGCAAGCAAAAGTTGATAGTATATGAAAACGATGATCCCACATAAGTTGCCTCAAATTTTGGAAGGCTTCATGGTAAGATTTTATCATGCTTTTTAATTTTTTATAGGGCTCAAAGAAGAGAAGGTGAAGCTTCTCGATAAACTTCTAAGACAAAAGATAAACGATCACTTGAACAAGACTCTGATATCTCAAAACTAGAATAATTACGCTTCAAACTAAGCACTTAATGACAAAAATTTGGATACACCTACCTCATAGTTCTTAAAATCCACAATTGGATCAAACGACGAAGAAAAGAGATAAAATTCAAATAATAGGTCTCCTGATAACAGAAATGATTTGAATAATTACATCAGCTCGAATAACACAAACTTCTTTATCTATTAATAAATAGTTTATCATCTAATTTTTTGAGAATCTATCATTCTTTATTTAAAACGGACAGAACTAATACTTGGTGCCACCAAGTTCAGGGATAAACTAAACAAGAAGTAGCATTCATAATTTTTTTTCACATAAAGCGTTAATATATTCTTAGAAATATACAAAAAAGCAATTTAATTTAATGGAAGAAAAATAAGATAACGCTAAAGAAACGTTTTAGATCTTTGGTGATGTCTTGAGGTATGGCTCTACTCCATAATTCGACAACAAAAAAACCCTGGTAAGTTACAATACTATATCTATGATTCTTTAAGTATTGCAAAATCAGGTTTGAAAATATTTTTCCCATCAACAATTGCAAGTTAAGGATGGCAAATGAGTCAAGCCCCTTAGAACAAAATCACTCTCTGAATATTTCCAATGCAGCAACACTTGACCATAAATGTTATATAAGTAAAAAGGTTATTCATTGAAACTGGGGCCCTCCATCTCAATAATAGGTGCCCATAGATTTTATCTCACTGCCTCTCAGCATTACAGGATCTATAGAAAGTTGTATTATATGAAATAAAATTGTAAACAATAACTTTACTTACTCCAATGGTAATAGTATGTTCAAGATTATAGTAAGTTCGTATACATTTTGATTACTTATCTCAAACTTAATCATTAAGACAAACTAAACACTATATTATAACATAATCATAAGGAATATATGCATGTGATTTGTTAGTAAAGTGAGAAATTACTCATTTTTTTGTGGAAAAGTGAGATTTTACTCATAGTTTATCTTTTCCACTTTCTATGAAATAGTTTAACACAAATATTTCTTCATTTACTTTCCCAAATTTGATAATCACTTTATCAATTTTAATTCTGATCAATATAGTTGGTGTCAATAATTTACGAATTTCAATAAGAGACTCACGAATCTCCTCAGGATTCAAAATAACTAATCAGAAATGATGTTCAAATTTGTAAGTTAATTTTAAATTATTTATTATATTGTTAAAATGTAGAGAGGTGATACCTCATGACATGAATTTAAGGAGCTTAAATACAAGCTCAGATAATAAAGCATTTGATTTCATCCTTAGATTTAGTTGCAAGCTTCTGTAATTATACCTTTTGTAGAGATGGAACTATCTTCCACCAGATCACTAAACATGTTGAGATTCTTGAAGGATTTTCTTGAAGGTTTAAAATACTACCTAAAAGAGCAGAATGTAAACTTTCAATGTACCTCACATTTAAGAGATCTTAGACAATTGGCACAGTAAATCATGATAAAGCAAGGACACAAGGATGTTGATGAGAGCATGTGATTGAAGCTTAAAACGGTTGGTAAAATAAATTTGCTGACAGGGCGTCTATATTCTACGTTGTTTTTCAAAAGTTTTTTATCGCAAAAAAATAGTCTTTACCAAAGAAAACATACCCTAACATAGAGGCAAGAATGTGGTGATATCTCCTGTAGAAGTGCATTCAATAAAGCTAGACTGAATTTATAGCTTTGTGCTAAAGATATGTACAGATAAGCTGAATTTCGAAGTTCATGGAAATGACAACAGAGTTTGGCCATGATAGACTTCTTAAGGAAATGAGCTAAAGTAGATAAATAATTAATCATAGTAATAATTAAAACCATGCAACCTTGTATATGTAATTTCTCTATTACTTTTATTTTTGTAAAAATTTTCCATGATTGGTGCAACAGGAATGGGTGGATTAAGCAATTTAGCAGGCATGAATAGTCAGAAATATTAGATGGTCAGAAATAGCAATAACTTAGGGGGACTCAGCAGCTCACCTGGCAGCACTAAGTGAACATGATTTTAAATTGCATATACACAGCTTAAAATGGCTTTATAATGGATTGATAATATTTATATTTTATACTTTAAAGTTTACAATTATGAAATATTTTTGTTAAATTATTTTTACAATTAAATATAAAAATTTATAAAATTTACTTTGAAATGCTTAATATTTTATAAATAAAAATATCTAGAAGCGAATCAGATGAAAATTTAATTATAAAATATATTAGAAAAATATATAAAATTAAAACCTTAAATTTTTATTTTAATTTGAATAAATTTTGTTCGTTAAATGAAATTTATAATTATAAGTTTTTTTATTAAAATTATAGAATTTTAATGCATTAATGTATTAATAATTATTTAATTTAATTAAAGTAAATAGTTTGTATGTCTATGACAATAAGCCCAGTATTGATAAATTTAAATAATAATTTATAATTAAAAATATTATCATCATTGAAAGTGGTTTTAATTTATAGGAATTTTAATTAACAAATCATTTAAAATGTAAATTTCGATTAAGTGAAACATGTTTGAAATTTACTTCAAGTTTATAATAAATATAAATAATGTAATTATTTATATTGATAACATTTTATTCCCAATATAAAATAAAGTCTGATAGTTTATTTTTCAACTTTATAATTAAGTAAAATACTAATAATTAAAAAAATAGATTTTATCAATTTCTTATAGAAAAAATCTTGCAATAATATATAACATTGGAATATATATAGTTTAGTAGTGGAAGTTATTCGTAATATAAATTATCTTAATATTACTATATTTTAAATTAGTTTTTAATAAAGTTTTCTACTATATTATAATTAAACTTATATTCAGCAACTTATTCAATTTTATAATTTTATATAAATATATATATTTCTATTAAAAAATAAAAAAATATGTCTAGATAGTTATGTTTATTAATAGATAAATTATTATATACTAATATATTTAATTTTGCAACTTAAATATAATGAGGTTAGCCTCTTATTCGTCATAAACTTCAACTCAAAATAAAATGAAGTCAGCAGTCAACTCAATAATTTCTATTTTAATTATAATTATCTTAAATTTTTTATGTCAATCTTTTGTCTATAAAATAATGAAAATCCATTTTAGAAAACAATCACAATAAAATATCAAATTATTATTTAATTAAAGAATTATTTTAATATAAAATAATAATTAAAAACTCTCAGAATTATCTTACTAGATTAACAAATAATATGAAGCAAACTTCAAGTACAAATACAAGGCAAACTGTAGTTCACAGTTCCAATACATCAATCTTCACAGCGGCGAGGAATAGCGACTGTATTTCTTAAAAGATCAATGATAATGATCAATAAAATGATAAAATATTTCAGGATCAAGGGATTACAGATGGTTAAGGGTAGATAAATGATTTTAATAAGAGTATTTGAAAATTCAAATATAGAATAATTATAATAAAGTTATTAAATTATGATGTGTTTAATGAATTATATCATACTACAGACAATAGGAATACCAAAACAATAAAATTGTCAAATTTACTTTCATTAAAGATAATTTTTATTTTGAAACAACTAAACCTCAACCTATAAGAGGAAGTGTGAAAATCCCCAATGATAAGACAAAGAGAACTTTTATCATTATAATTTTGTGAAATTTAATCAGCTTTTAAAATATTGACAAAACTTTAATTAAAAACTACTCTCTACACCTCTCCTTTGACCACAAAACAATAAACTTAATAGCATCTTCGAACAGCATAAATCTCAAAAAAGAATTCTACTGACCTCAACGACCCACCTCAAATCGAAGACAACAATAATTAATACTCCTAATAGGGCTCACCAACAATGTCAACAGATTAGAAACTTGATGCTAAGAGAGATTCCAAACAAAGTATTTTTAAGTAAATTTAGATAAAAATTTTATTTGGTTTTTTTTAATTAAAGCAACAGTTATTCTACAACTCTCTCAAAGATATAATATTGATAAAATAAGAAATATAACTTTAAATTAGCATTCCTTATCACAATGAAAATAATAAAAATAAACAAAGTGATGAAATCTTTTAAATAATTAAATAAAATTATATTCTTTTGGTAATAGTCAACAAGAATGACGCAAAATGTTAGATAAAACCAATAGATAAACCCGAAGATGCATTAAGTAATTGACACTTTCATGAAGCAATCAGATAATTCATATTTACAAAATGCTAATATAAACTAGTAAAACTAAGCTATTTATTTAAAATATAAGTTATATGTATTGAATTCAATTTGAATTTACGTATTAAAGATACTTAATTAAAGTAAACCAGCTTATATTTCAATAACTCATAGAGCTTAATAAATTACATTTGATATTTTATAATATAAATATATAAAAAAAGCTAAAAACTAGACACCTTTAGGAAGTGCGGGTATCAATAAATAAAAGGCAGTTTCAATCACCGTATCCAAAACTACTACAGAAAAGAATTCAAGAAACAACACTACAAATGTATCGCGAGTAACTAGTAATATTAAATTTGCTAATTATTTTTGTTAGATTTTCTTATTAATTTATGAATCATTGTTGATATTTTATTACGTTTCGAATATTTATAAAATAAATAGTCCCATGAATACTGAAAAAGTTAAAATAACACAAAATAAATATCAGAGTGGAAGCGCTTTAAATACAAATTATGGAAGCTATTTTTCATTATTTTATTGTTCATATATTAGTTAATTAAATTTGAATAGTAAAAATAAGCAGAGTATGTTTAGATATGTGAAATAAAATAATACCCTACAAATTCTAACATTGTAATTCAATAAGATAATCTAGAAACTTAATGCCAACAGGAGACTAAGCCCCCGCTTCTGTAACAAACAATTCTCACAAAGAACGATAATATTTAAACCAGAAAGAATTCAGAAATATCTCAATAAAATACCACTTAAACCTAATTTAATTAAAATTTAAATATTTTATTACTTAATTAAATAGGAAAGAAAGTAATTTTTAATAGAACCTTTTTGTAAAAATTTAAATTTCGTAGTTTAGCAGAAACTATCAACACCCAAAAATAACAATAAAACTTTATAAACAATAGGCGCTAGAAAAATACAATAAAGAAATGCCTAACCAATTGTATAAATATAAAGCATTCAAAATCAATTGACTATTGATTCAAATAGATCAAATGTCAAATAAGAAGTTTATTTCATAATTAAAATAAAAAATAATTCTAGAATTTTATATAATTTAGAAATTATTTCAAATTTCAAAATGTATAGAAAATTGCAAATTATTTGTGAATCTATAAAACTTGCAATTTTAAAATTCTTTCTAATAATAATTATTGATAAAAATTCAATGAAATTTTATCATGTATAATTTAGTTTTTTCAATTTTTGAATACTTGTAATTAAAATATTTTAAAGATTTTAGCTGACTTTAATGAGTTCAGAATTATAATAAGTAAATTATATCTTTTCTATATTTTAAAACAAATAAGGAAATTTATTATTTAGATTCATTTAAAAATATAATATTTATAAAACAAGTCTAAGTTGAACAATCGTAATAAAACAAAACAGATGATTAGCACAAGAAATCTCTTGAAGATCATGAAAAGCAGTACAAGTAGCTAAGAAATAGAGTATTATATTTTATTAAGTATTTATGAGATTTATCTATGGAAAATATTAAACATATTAACAACTTTTTAAGAAATGAGTTCAGTCAGTACTTATTATTAAAGGGAGATCTCCCACTTCTTGAAAAGTCACATAAATCTTACAAATCATGTCAAGCTTCATACGACGATTATAAGAAACTCTTAGCTCATTGCATGCTAGTAGACACATAGTAGTCTGATCCCATGATTGATCTCACTATAGGCTAGATTTGGCTTCAGTAATTACAAGCATCTTCATCTACTAACATAGAAAATGGCAATATAAATTATTTTAGTGATAATTAAAATAAATGCAACTATAAAATACTATAGACTTGATATAAAATTATCAAAGTTTTAATTTTTTTAATAAAAATGTGCTAAACTTATTCTGTGGAATCTGCAACATTTAATCAAAAGAAATCTTAGTTTAAAAACTAGAAGCAAAACAATTTACACTTAAAAGCGACTGTTTCATGGCTGCTAAGAAGGATGGAATTATGAAGTTTTAAAATATAGAGTAAATACAAGAATGTCATTAGAAATTTCAGTAATTTCAATTAAATAGACCTAGATTTAAAATAAATTCATTCTATAAACTGAAATGAAGAAAAAATATTATATTTTTTAAGTTATAAGATTGCAAGAAATTACATAATAGAAAATGCTGTTGCATCAAGATAGTATCTTTAACATAATATACCATTTTTTATTAAAATTATATATTATTTAGTATCCCATCTAATTTAAGTTCAATCCACAAGAACTCTTAACTAATGTCTCCTATGTCATTTCAAAACAAAAGCCCTGATTCCCTATTTAATCAACATTTGATGTACTAAGATAGACGTTTTATTTATTTATTTTAATTTAATTAATTTGTTTAATTTAAATCCATTTTATAATGTATGACCTGTATCTAGTCAAGTGATAAAAGGCTAAGGTGGCATGTTTATAAATGACTCCCAATCTGAGATATCTATGGTTTCAAGAAACGACAATATAAATCATAAAATGAGTTAAGAAAGCTAATAAAATTCAAAAAATAAAAATAGCTATAAACCTGTAACCATGATTAGTAAAACTGATAGGTAGAACACTCAAGCAGGTTTTTAATTGTAGAATCAGTAAAATCAATTAAATATCTAAATGTCCCCTCCCTATACAAAGCAGCCTCTCGTATCTTAAAAAGTAGATTTGACTAAAAATTCTCAAATTAATGATTTAAATTTTAACACGTAGACCTTAACTTCGAACCTGACATCGACTCAGACCAAAAGTAATGAAACTTAAAATTTCATGAAAAATATTAATCAAGGGGATGATGGTAACTTTACTGATTAAATAATGCTAAATCAGTCATTAAAACAATCACACTTGAGTTTTGGAATGAAATAGGATCCAAATTAAACTTAAGTAATCGATGATGTATCAATAAGCTTTTAGTAATAAAATGTAGATAATAAAAATACTGGAATATCGATCGTTATTAATTAAAGCAAAAATAAATTTCGTAAACCTCTTTAATATTAAGTAATATTAAGTTTTTTTATTTTACTTAGGTATTTATTATTTAGGCAATTAAATCTATATAAGTTAAATTTTAATTTATAAAACTTTGATTGACTTAAAGTGCAAATTAGATTATTAATGCTTAAAATTTATTAACTAACTTAAAGCAAGAAAATACCTTAAACAACTCTATTAGGCAAAATGGGTGCCTCTCTAACCCTCTAAGTTTAAAAGAAACTTTAAAACACAAGTTTCAGAGATGAGATAGACGCTTTTAAAGATCAGGCTACCCCTAAAAACGGTTAGATCCCAGACTTAAAATCTTAAAGTACAGATAAAAATAAGTTAGGTCTCAGAGGTTTAATTTAAAGAGTGGATTTATCTATGTAAGCAGTTGGTGAAGTATAGAAGCGAATAAATTAATCAGCCAGAAGAACTGAAACTATGATGAGTTCAGGAGCTAAGAAAAATGAGAATAAAAATCCACTAAGCTCAGCACCTAAAATGTTCGGTAAGCGATAGTAAGCAATTAAAAGAAGTATTACAAGCGATGGAGATGAACTCTCTGAGGATGAAAAGTTTAACAAGTAATTAGATATGTTTTTTCATAGGAATTTGTTCGATTTGAATTTGATTTTAGATTGAGATATCTTATAACTTTTAGTGGCTAGCAGGTAGAACACCCCCCCTAATGTACTATTTTCTTTTTGTAGTCTTGTAGAGTTTTTGACGCTGAGCAAGATTGTCAGAAGCGCCTTTTGCTTGCGAGCAATAGTTTTCGAGCTATGACCCAAAAGAAGTTCAATTTTATACATAAAAACATCATAAAATATAGTCAAAAATTAAAAAAAATTATTCTATTTATTTTTATTAAAAATCAATTTTTGGGTGTTTTTGTCATATCCTGAGCAAAAATATCATAATTAAAGTAGTATTTTGAAATCTAACAAATTTTGTCAAGAAATACATAATTAATGATAAAATTATTAAATTTGGACAAAATTTGTTAGATTTCAAAATACTACTTTAATTATGATATTTTTGCTCAGGATATGACAAAAACACCCAAAAATTGATTTTTAATAAAAATAGATAAAATAAATATTTTTAATTTTTGACAAAAATATATTTTATGATATTTTATGATGTTTTTATGTATAAAATTGAACTTTATTTTGGTCATAGCTCGAAAACTATTGCTCGCAAGCAAAAGGCGCTTCTGACAATCTTGCTCAGCGTCAAAAACTCTACAAGACTTCAAAAAGAAAATAGTACATTAGGGGGGGGTGTTCTACCTGCTAGCCCTTTTAGTAATAATCTAATCCAAATGAGGGTTCTGTAATGAGATCTTAAAATCACATTGAGCTATAAGACCCCAGTAACTTCCTAAACTAAATATCTATGATTTAGACTCCTGCAATAGATATAACTTCTAGATTGGACTAAACTGATGACATTTCATTCTAGAACAAAGAATCTATGGGATCTAAGCTTACTGATTTTATGAAAAACTCAATGCAGTTAGATTCATGTATTTTATATTATAAAATTTTAGATCCGATAAACGAACAATATAATTGATGTATTTTTTATAATCACTTTATAAACAACTTCTTTCTGAACTTATATTTAATTTACATCCAAAATTTTATACTAAAAAACAAGGTTGCATAAAAATTTAATTATAAATAGATTCAGAAGAATTAATGGCCAAGAACAGACCCTTATTCTTCATGGACATAAAAATCAATCCTGGTCAACCTCCAAAGAAAATTATATTTTATGATAGAGATTCCCCAAGTTACATAGCCAAAAAGTTTTCAATTGCAAACAGTAAGGATAACTTTTTAACTTATTACAACTTATATAGAGCTTGATGAGAAAATCTAGTAAAATCTTGAGAAGAAATTGAGAAAGAAAATGCAAGAAGCCATGAAAATTAAAATAGAGTCCATGAGCCCAGACAGATATAAATAAGACGATATTTATAGGGAGGAAGGCAGGCTTTACGTTGACGACATGAAAGTTGTTATAATGACTAGATTTTTTGGACAAAAAATTACTGAATTATGTGGATTTTTTTCTTCTAATAAATTCAATCCTTTTATAATTGAAGAATAAAATTTGAATTAGGAAAACTAATTATGATGAAATTAATAATAAATCAAAATCGTGGCAGTTAAAGTTGGCCAATTTAAATGATTTTGGGCTCATAAGGAATTTAAAATTAGCTGGACTTTATTATTGGCGGTACTATTTTATCTCATTGAGGAATGAGATAACTTGAGTTTAATGTGAGTGTGTAATTTAATGAATTTAGATGAGTTTAATTAAAGTGAAGTTATCTCGCTCCAGGGATGCGATAAATAGTACCGCCAATAACAAAGTCCAGCTAATTTTGAATTCCTTATCGAATAAGCCCAAGATCGTTCAAATCGGCCAACTTTAACTGCCAATAATTTTATTAATTATTTAATTTAATCATAATTAATTTTCCAAATTCAAATGTATTTCTTTTAAATTATAAGCAAGGTAGAGGGTTTAAAGTAAAAGGCAATGTCGATCAGAGGCCACTACCAGAGAGAAATATTTTTTATTCATATAATTAAATAAATACTCAATTAATTTTACTTACTTAAGTGATTTACTAAATACTCGATTATATAATCGAGAAATGAATCTGATGATGAATGGTGAACAAAAAACAACAATCTAATTATATTTTTCTATATAAAGACAATTGGATAGAGGAATTTTAATTTTCCAATAAATTAAAATTAAATTTTTAATTTACAACAACAAATAAAATATAAAAATTATTTGTTCTTATTTAAGGATTTTAAGATATTAGAACATGTATTAAATGAATTATTTTATATTAAAATACATAATTCAGATTAAATATTGAATGCCTACTACAATTCTTATAACAAACCTAGTTTGGAATTTATTCTGCAATTTATATGCTATTTTTACTTACTATTGATTAAACACTCATTTATTAATAATAAGCAGTTCTTAACAATATCTTTTTTTTCTTATATTCACCACCCACAATCATATATATATATTCAATCCTCCCAATAATTTTCTAAAAGAATTATAAGTGTTTTTTAAGATAATGTAGTAAAATTTATATTGAGATATATTAAATTTATTATTACTAAATGAAAGGAGCTCAGAAATCATAAAACTAGTAGCAGAGCTAGTAGTAAAGTTAAGTATAAACGCCAAAGACTAATACACTCTCCAGGTTGAATAACCGCTTGCGCTCCCAAAACAGTGATACTTCAGGCATTCTCTCGCAAAATGATCCAAACTTTTCTGAGATTATTATCATTATTCTAATGAATTAAATTAAATAAAAAAAGTAATAGGATAATATAGAAAGATGAATTAGAGCATGAGACTAGGAGTTAATTTAAATAAATAAGGTCAAGGCGTTATTGGCAATGCAGGGATGGGAAATGATCATTCATTTAATATATTTGCTTAAACTAATACTATAAAGCAATTATAGCTTTTAATGATTTTAAAAATAAGTTTTAATGATCTATATATGCTTGAAATCAGTCAAATCAGCCGCATCAGCAACTAAAGTAGCATGATCACTCTAAACCAACATCTAACTGCAAACTATTAAATAATTTCTATTAAAAATTCAAGGAATTTTACATGATAGAAAACTTTTAAGTCTTTTCATTATACTTTTTATAAATTAAACAAACAATGAAAAAGTTAAGAGCACCCCAAGAAATGATGGTATTAAACATAATCAACAATCTTCATCAAATTCTATCGCTAGCATCTAGAATTTACTGGTGGTATCTAAAAAGGAGAACATTAGTAACCAATAAACCCCTCAACACCAACTTCAACAGCATTTTAATTAAATTTATAAAGTGGATTTTAAAAAGTTAGTAAGATTTTATTCTTTGTTATTTATATCAAAATAATTAATTAATTAATTATTATAAAATAAGCATGTGGAAGTTCAATAAGAATAGATACTAATCCAGGATTACAAACATAAATAAAATTAATAAGAACCTCCTCTAAATTAATCTCTGGTTTCTTAATCTATTAAATGAAATATAAATATTTGCAATCATTTATTGAATTGGGAATATTATAATAAAACATAGTTAATAATAAATAATTTATTATGAATCCCAACTTTCTCATCAGTAATTACCTCAGCTGCAGTAGTAACTTTTGTAAGAGCAAAAATTACCTTTAAATAATAGCAATAACGCCAATAGCAATAATAGAATATGAAATATTACATTACTAATTTAATTAATTTTTATAATTAAAGTTTGTTAATAAATTTATTTGTGAATAAAAGAATGACATTTTAGCCTGTGACTATTCCATAGAACATGATGCAAATTATTAATTTTTAGTATTTATGCAAACTAAACAAAATATTACGCCAACGGGATCTTAAAATGTTATTATTAAATCATTATTGATTTAATTATATATAAAAATAACAAACTTATACATAAAATTAAATAAACAATAACAAAGAGAAAAGTATGATTAATTAACAATAAAATTCAAATAAATAGTAGTAATCTTCTAAAAGCAAAAATAACAATATAATTACTCAAAATTTATAGCATAGGGAATCACTTAAAGAAGATTCTAACTTTTCCAATTATGTTTATTAAATTAATTTATCTATGTATATCATAAAGAATATTGTTGTGTTTTATTGTCTGTTTATTAATATTTATTAATCATATAAATGTAGAGGGCATGAATAATATTGATAAATTAAGAGATTTTAAAAAACAAAAAGAATTTTATTTTTTAATAATAAAATAACAAAAATCTATATAATATGAATTTGATTTTTAGATTGAATGATTTATAAAAATAAACAGGCTAAATTTAATTAAAGCTGTTTTTAATGCCTAAAAAAACAATTTTAATTCAAATTAAATATAATAAATTCTCAAATTAAGCTAATTTTTAAAGTGATTTCAAAATTATTTATGAAAATTCTTGAAAATCAATGTAAATTTAGCAATACTGGCAACATAACTGGTAAACCTTCTACTGGTTAGAATTCTCAAAGTATTATTTCTAATGATAATCTCAAATATATCATCCATAAATTTAAGCAATTTATTAATTAAATTACTATATCAATTAAAAATTGTGTAAAATCTCGAGAAGATTTCTCAATAGAGCAATATAAAAAAGAATTTATTACCGCCTTCGAATAAATCATCAGTTCCCACAAATAAACTTTAATAAACTACTAAATTTAAAAATGTTTCAATGAAATACTGATTTTGATACTTATATGTATTATATTATATTCTTAAGCTAAATCTGTGATAATTCCCTCAAAAATACTTATGAATAGTACTTAAAATAAAATTCAAAGTCGAAATAATAACTCTGTAACCCCAAACATTAACAACTAAAAAGCCTAGACTTTAATTTATAATAATTTTTAATTAAAAAATGAAACATAAGCTATTTACTTAATATAATAATTAATTTATAGACTACAGGTATTTCAGATAAAGAGCAAAATTTCAATCAAAGCCAGATAATTCAATAAAATGATTGTAACCAGAGTGAGTAATTATAACAAATCAGAACTGATTCGCAACTCAGTCAGATTTCACCAAATAAACAAAATTAATATCAATTATATAATTTTAATCATGGTATTTTTTGATTTTTCTAACTAATAACATTTAAATTATTTTATTTAAATATAATTAAGAAAATATATATATATATATTATATATATATATATATATATAATATATATATATATATATATATATATATATATATATCAATCTGTGATATTGAAATCATAGGCATCCACAGATAGAAGAAGGTCCTCTCTTACAAACAAAGAGTTCAATGATTCCTCAAGCATCAACCAGCAAAGCATGATAAGCAGTTCAAACACAAACAACTTAATAATTTAAGTTCATTTTAGGGATATAAAGCAAAATATTTATAACTTAATTATTTTTATAATAACAACAACAAGTCAACTCCACAGAAGAAATTTAAGATGGTTGGGATATCAACTATTGCGGCTAATTAGATTAATAAAATGTCAGCTCATGGAAGCAAAGAAACCAAGGCAAGTAATATTCCAAGAATAAATATGATTAAATAATAATAATTTTATATATTGTAGACACATTTGTAGAGTGAAATTATAAGTAGTCATAATTTTTATAATTTATTTGATTAATATCTTCATATAAGATAAATTTTAATAGAAATTAATTAGACTGCTATTGACATCATAAAAAAAACATAATTCTTGTAACTTTCTTTTAATCACAGAGTAAAATTTGCAATTAAATCATTTATTTGTTTACGTAACAATATTTGAATATATTTATATAATCTCTTTATTATAAATTATTCTTATTTTTTAACTTGCAACTAGTTAATTTAATAGCAATATTAATAGTTAAGCTAATTTCAATTAAACATAAAAAATACCATCTACTGTAACATCATCTATAAAGAATACTTTTAAATATATAGTTTTTTATAAATTAATTATAATTAAAGTATTTTAGCATGAAAATTAATTATTTATATAATAAATTGCATAAAAAATTATAAAATACTTCAAACAACTAAACAATCAATAACAATTAGAGATAAAGTTTACTATTAACATAACCCTTACTTAAATCACAAAAAAGTTTAGCAATTTTTCATAATAAATTCCTTAAACAATTAAATATTAATTTATTATGGTTTGTTTGATAAAAAGTATAGGAGGTACTCATTCGTCCTCATAAAACACCAATATTAGCAAAAAACCTGTATTTGGAGCTAGACAGGACAGAAGAGATTCAATCGAATCATTTAATGATGAAGATAAATGCATTAAATTTATAGTTTTATATATCATAAAACTAATAACTTAAGTATACTAAAAAATAATTTATAAATTGATTTATATTAAATTCTTTAAATAAAGATCAAAGCATAAAGTAAGATCCATTAAATAAGACTTAAAAGTTACATATTATTATTATTAATAACTTATATTAAAATTTATGTTTTAAATTTCTGTATATGATTTTATTATTTTAAGTTACCTGCAAAAACTGATAAGAAATTGTTCATATAAACTGATATAACAACGCAAAGCAAGCAATAATTGAATACTTAGAAGTCAGAATAGATCGTACTTAAAACTCTCCCGAATAATCATAGTTTATTATTATATTTTAATTCGAGAATTTTAATGAAATAAATTAAGTAAATATAATATGAAATAATAAAAGCTTATAAGTTATAGTAATTTTAATTTTAAGCTTAATAATTTGATGAGAATTAAAATTTAAATTAATAATAAAATTAATAATTAATTGGTTACATATAGACTGTAATAAAAAAGTTATTGAAAGAAATATTCACTATTATTAAGTAATGTTTATGAATATATAAAATGAGCAAATAAAAAATATATTCCCAATAACTTTAGATATCAATTTATTATAATCAGTAATTTTATTTTAAATATAAAGTTCATCAAATACCTAGGAAACAGAAGTTTCTCAAAATGATTAAAATTAATAAAAAAAGCAAGTTGTTGAATAAATTCCAGCTCAGAGAATTACTAAGGTTGTTATCTTGCCTCCCTCTACTAATTCCCTAATCCTACAATCGAATGAATCATAAATTTTATAATATAAAAAATATAATTAAGTTATAATTATCGATTTTGTACATTTTATTAAAATATTTTCATAATTGTTAATATAAATTTAGAGTGCGAGGGTAAATAACTTAAATTAGAAAACTCCACAAATTAAACTGGAATAAATTAAGCTAGAAAAAATAACTGCTTAGGAGAAAAAAAGATAAACTATGTCAACATTAGACAATAATACAATTAAAAATCAGTTGATTTAATCTAACTATTGTTATTAAATATTTTTTATATTATTATTTTGTTACAAAAAATTTAGTATTTCCAAGCTATTTAGGTTATAACTTATTCATTTAATAAACAGCCTTAAATTTAAATAATTATATAGAATAGTAGTAATCTCCCTTAAAAAAGCAAAAAACAGGGGGTGTTTTCGGTGCAAGAACATAACGCTCACTCTCTAAGGATTCCGAACAATAAGAAATTCCAAATAAAAACAATAAAATTTAAATTTAAAACATTCCAGACATATAAATAAACAATGCTCAGTAATAAAATTCAGCATAGAAGTAATAAATCAATGTCAAATCTATATTGAAAAATAAAGAGGTAAAAATAGAGACATAAGTGGATAAGTAATAATTAATGAATAGCTCACCCAGTGTTTCCAGTCTCAAGTCATTTTTAAATCTTGAGCAATAAACTGTGTAATAGAATGATAATAATGTCAAGAAAGAAAGCCCGCCATAAAAGATGAAGTAAATAATTTAATGGAAACGTTTAAACTACTAAAAATATATATTAAATTATTTATTTTTATACAAAGTAAGTGATTATAGTTAGACCAGAGTCAATTTAATTATAAAATAACTATATTTTTAATAAAGTAAAGTAACAAATATTCTCTTTAAATGGCAAAATTTATAGCTTATTTTATTGAATATAAATGTATTATCGAAATTTTTTATGCTTTAATTATTTAACTCTAATAGTTTAATATTTCTTGAATGATGAAGACTCCAATCGAATAAAAATAAAATGTGCTTACCCCTACTTCAAAGCACACTCTAAACCATAGATTGAAATCAGCTTCATAGGTGGTTTAACTATCAAACTTGGCTCAATAAAAAATGACTGGCATCAAGCCAAGAGATTAATCTAGAAATATTGTAATTCAGTCAAATGATTAGAAAAGCAATATTACTCTTGGCTAAGAAATTTTAGAGAAGGAAAAGCTAGAATCAATCAAATAGGAAGTGAAGAATAACTCTTAAATTCAAAGTTTGGGTTAGTCTTAAAAATAAGTTTTGGAGATAACGACATCAAATAAAGCTATAGTTGAAGAGTAGAAAGTTTAAATTTAAAGTAAATAGATTGTTGAAGTTAAAAAAGAAAATGTAAGCACCTCGGTTCAAAACAAGCCAAAAACTATAATTTCATAGATGAAAACCCCTGTAGTTTATAAATTTTGTTGTGTAAATAGATTGTATTTAAATTTTTAGTTGAGAAGTCTTCATCACTTTTCCCTATAGAGTAAAAAATAGAAGCCTTTTAAGCTGAAAAGTCAAAACCTATTCAATTATCAAATCTTGATATAATTGCCTCATAACAGTAGAAAATAAATTAAGCCACTGAACACCTTGAATACACTAAGCTAATGAAAGAAATCAATCAATACTTAAAAGCAAATAATAAAGTTCAACTTTCAGAAGGGCATGGCTATAATCACCCAGACCATACAATTTAATATGAGGAATTCAGAAATTTGCTTAAACATTTACACTTTTTAGATGCTGCTAAAATTAATCCAGTCCAAGATTATTTAATAGGTTAAATGTGGGTTAAAGAATTGCAGAGTGCTGAGACTTGCCATATCAGAAATATTCTTACACTACTCACAGGTAAAACATCTTTGGTATTTTTAATGCTTGAAGTATTAAACGTAAATTAATTTTATCTTGAAGATTCCCGCAGCAGAAATTTTAATCCCTAGCAACGATATTGCACAGTACAAACAGGGAATGAGTATTATGATGTTTACTAATAATGGATTTGGGTTGTTTAAGAATTTTGAGGATGTTGAGACTTGTTCAAAGACATACAATATGATCTCAAGATAAAGAGAGGAACTTATAGTTTTGAAAAAGAACTAATTATCTGAAGAAAAGAGAAAACCAGTTCAGTATAACACAAATGTAAACTTTAATGAATATTAACTTTTTATTCTTTGAAACAAAATAATTTAGGAGGCAATATAACATTAGAAGTAGGTTTATTAGATAACAATAAAGTTAGCAAAGAAAAACTAATGATTTCTCACATCAGCCAAAGGTCGCAAGACTCTTCAAACTCCTTGCAATTTAGCGATATAGAGAGGCATTCTCAACGATCTAGAGTTGTGATGCTTCCAAACAAAATCTCAGAAGAGGAAATTAAGCTTGAGTTAGTAAATAAAAGCTTGGGTGGAAGCAACCAGAAAAACTCACCTCTGTTAGACTTAACAAAATCAGAGTATGCTTAGACAACTCGGGATTTACCATCTAATGAATAAAAAGGATTCAAGTCTCAAACTCCTTCAATGAGAAACACATATAACTCTGGAAATCTACTTTCTGTAGTAAACAATAAGCAACATCAACGAGGTCAATCAAAGTTCGGTAAGATAGTTGAAGAAATAACTCCAATAAGGAGAGAAAGTGGAGAGACTCCAAGAATTTAAGTAGGCCGTTTAGATTCTAATACAAGAAACACTGAGATGCTGTCAAAAAGTATAGCTCAAAATAATTCTAGTGATAATATCAGGTCGACGCTCAATTTTCCTGCAAATATTAAGAAGCTAAATAACGGCAAGGTAACCTTCACTCAAGCTCCTTACTCAATTAAGGGTAAAAAGAAAGTTATCTTTGATCTTAGTTCACCAGATTAATACTTGAATTAAATTGAGCAATTACCGATTAACCCCAAGTTTGACTCAAAATAAAAAATGCCAGTAGACGAAGATTCAGATAAGTCAAAGTTTGGTAAACTCTCCGATGGCTCAAAGTTATCGGAGATGATTAAATCAGTTGGTGCAAAAAGTAAAATTTAAAGTTTCATATAATTTGATTTTTTAGTATCCGACGATTCTGACAGAAATAAGAGACCACTTTTGTTTATGGATGTGAAACTAGGACCACAAAAAGGTACCTAAAAATTGATAGTCTACGAGAATGATTCACCTCGCTATCTAGCCAAAAAATTCGCAGAGCTTCATGGTAAATTTTCAATTAAATAAAGCTTATATTTTTAGATCTGAAAGAAAAAGTTGTGGTATAATTGGCTGACATGATAGAAAGAAAAATAGACGAAGCTTTAGAATCCAGAAAGCATGTCCATGTGAGAAGCAAATCTCCTGAGATTCGCAGTCGTGAGCCTTCCCCAACAGACATGACGATGAGAGTAGTCAAACGCACTCATGGTGTTAAGGTGAAGTCAAATACTCATGGAGAAGTTAAAATAAAGAGAGAAGAGGATGACGAGGAAGAGTGGTGAACAAATTTACCTTCATCCTTAGAATATTCTAATCCTAACTAAATTGTGAATTAAAATTAAATTAATAGGAAAATAATGACAAAAATACTAATCAAATTTGCAGAGGACCTTTAGGTTTGCCAAAAAACTATAAATACTCTGCAAGTTATATTGTGCTCTAGATAAATATAAAATGTCACATAATTTTATCAATAGTTATAGTTTTAAGATAAATCTTTATATTAAATCATCTCCTAACTATCATTAATTTATGGATCAGGGATCTAAATGTTCTATTTTCAATTATTATTTGGATTTTATAAGTAATTAAAATCTTATAAATTCTATAATTCGTCTATAGTGTAATATAATATTTGAAGTTTATTTTATATTATCAGCGAGGCATAGAATGAGGCCTCATTTCATTTTCCTTGTCATATTTACTAGCTTTAAAGAAATGATTGCTTGAATCTTTTATCTGAATTGAGCATTCAAAAATGTCAAATATTTTTATTAATTCAATAGTTCTTATAAAAAATATATTCCCCAATGAACTCATCTGGTATATGTTTATCGGGGCACATTCCGTGTAAAGCCAATCAATAAATTAATAAAATAATCATAATAAAATTTAATTACTTGAGAATAACTACAACCAAGATGCAAAGATGAAAACTGTATACAAAATATTATTTGTTTTTCTTAATGTTTTAAGAAAATTTTTATGAATTTTGTTTAAGTTATTTTCAATTTTTCTCCATTCTATATCAAGAAATACACATGTAGTTTATCTTAATCATAGATTCATTCTTTTCCCTAATATTAAAAAATGATTATAATTGTATGAATACATACCTTGCTCTCTTGAGCAGAGATGATACTTTACTCAAAAATAAAATTTTATGCGACAAAACTCCCCTCATAGTAGCTCTTCTCTTAAAAACTGATTTTGTACCACCTTCTGGTTTTGGCTTTTCTCCTCCTCCAAATATACTAATTGCATTATTGTATAAATTAAATTAAAAATCTTGGGGTAATAAGGATATAATTTTAAATATACTATATTATTAAAAATGCAGCTGAGGGTACTTTTTGCTCTTCTTCTTCATCATCATCTTCCATTTACTATTTATTAATAATTCTTATTGGATATATATATTTTTTTAATATATCCGAAGATTAATTTATTCATAAATCAAATCACATTTAATATTCATTTAAATTTCGTCAACTAAGGCACATTTCTTAACAATAATCTCCAGCATTTCTTAAACTTTCTCAAAAACGAAAGGAAGTGACCATGTAAAAACATCCATATTTTTAGGTAGCATATAGGGATGATGGGTGTAATTAAATTGTTTAATATTGAAATTCCCATCAGATATCTTTATTATTGCACTTTTATTGTTGTAAACATCGCAGTAATTAGGGGCTGAAAATACTGTTATTACTGTAGGGAAGTTTGAGGCACCATTCCATTTAATTATTTTTTTAAAAAAATTGTCATTTCAATTTTATTGGGTAATTTAATTGATTATTTAATTAAACTAATTCCATTTATGAAACTTGTAGCCTGTTTGTTGAACTTCATGCGCACGAATCACACAAACCAATTAATTAGTTTGTAAAAAGGTATTGACTGCTTTCTTTCTAAATTTTATTATAAAGTTTGTAACAAACTTACCCGAACAGCACAGAGCAACCCCTTCTTTAATTCTTAACAAAGTCTATTTCCTTCTCTTCATGAGTTCCATTATCGCTTTAAACTGGATCAGCCCATAACAAATCACACAGAGATCCACTCTCTGGTATTTCCTATTTCCTGTTCACTGAATTCAAATTTTATATTGATTTCAGTTTGGGTGATATCCCTCCATGTATGCAGAAATATTTGCCGTTCTATAAAAAAGAATTAATTTATATAATAGTTAGAATAGGTTTGTTACGTACCACTAAACAAGCAAGTGGTAAATTCTCAAAGCTCTCAATAATTGCGTTAAAAACTTCTTAATCGTATTTTGAAAGCACTTCATCTCTGAAAGTGAAATGCTGTGACATCAAACGTGACTCGTGATTTCCACGGAGCAAGTAAATTTTCTTTGGATAGTAAAGCTAATTAAAAAGGATTTAGTCAATAAAAATAATCAGAGATAAAGCTTGAGAATTAATTTGAATTATGATAATTAATTTATTATAGAATCTATTAAAAAAGTTCAATCGATTAAGCATACAGTTTTATTAAGAATGAAAAAAACAGTTAAAAATTAGAAATTTTCATAGTTTCCTCAGTTAGTAATGGTCTAATTAATCAATAATTAGTCTTGCTTACTTTCGATTAGAAAGGTTAAAAAATTTCTAAAAAGCTTTGTTATATAATAAATAACTAAAAACATATTTCATAGCGTCATATACGAGTATTTTTATAATTTATTTACCCATTCATATTGAGAAGTGCCTATCAGGTCGTCAAAATTTTTATATTGACAATAGAATAGGTATTTTTTGGACATTTATAAATAAATTAAAGATATACAAGATTTTTTATGCTTTTTTATTGCAAATTTTTCAAAATGAAAAGACGAGAATAAGAGGGAAGCCACAAATATAGATGAATTTTTCCATCTTTAGAGATATAGTGATTCTAAATGATGGACTGGACATAATATAATCCCTCTAAAAACGAGATTTTATTCTATATTTCTAGGGGATTTTTTTTCTTATTCCCTTTCTATCAATATCAATAATATTCTGGATTGTTTTAGACTGGAGATAATGTATAGCATTTCATCACATGGCAGTACACTAAAATCCAGTTGAATTTTCTTATAAGATTGATATGATTAGCTTAATTTCTAAATAATTTTTATCTACTAATTATGATAATTATTTTATTACCTTTAACGCATATAGAAACATTATTGATAAAATAGATAAAAATAGGAAATTCAAGAAATACAGATATCTACAAGTAATTATTAAATATATAACTGCCACTTATTTCGAATGACTTTAATTTAAATTTGATTATTTAATAAAAAAATCTGTGCAGATTGTGCAAAAATATAATTACAGAAACATAGGGCAGTGGTGTGTGCAAAAATATATATAATTTAATAATCTAATAAATATATAAATGGAGAGCTCTCTCATCATTCTTTCGATCAATCACTCAAGGTCACGCACTCGAAAAGCATCTTACTCTTGAGGCCGGTGAATATGACATCATCTCCCAATACTGCGGCATGACCGATGAACTTGAAGATCTTGACAGCGAGAGAATTATCGTTACAGTTGCTAATTGAGAGAGCTACTATTGACAAGCTTCAGTTTCAGGCACTAGGCACTGGCTCCAATTAATCCATTTACGTGTTCCAGCACACTACATATGCCAGATTCGCCAATGCCAAGCTAATTCACAACATTGATAGTGGTGACAATGAAGACATCCTCCAAGCTGAAAGTTTCTATCTTGATAGAGCCACTGGAGACATCTTTATCAATGGTATTGCTAATGGATTCTCACTTTCACATTACTCTTACTGCTACAGCGGAGAAGATCATTATTGAATTATATATATTTTTGCACACACCACTGCCCTATGTTTCTGTAATTATATTTTTGCACAATCAAAACCCCAAAACCCCTTAGTGAGGTTTATAAGTGCTTTGATTTGTAGGGTATAGTTGGGGTCTTATTGGGGTTAGTAGAGAAATTAGGCCAATTTTCAAAATGAGAAATAGAAATTAGAGAAATATAGGGTCTATATATGATGAGTAATATTTAGATTTACTGCTTAAGCTTAGGTATGGTACAAGTATTAATATAGACTAAGTCAAACCAGTGTTGAATTATACAGCCATAGCAAGACTCCTACACAAGAGTGCTCCAACTGTTAGGTATCATTGCTTGTTAGCTGTTTAACATTATAACTCAGGCTCTTGAAAACATCCTGCAAGAAAATAAAAGTTCTCACAGGTCCATATTGACTATCTCTGTGACTCTAAGACATTAAAGTATTGGGCTCACTTTCCTCTTGACTAACGAGCTGTCATGTTTCATCGCAAGTTACCAGACATGCGTATCTCTCCTTAGACTATAGCCAATATTTATAGACGAAACGGTATTACTTTCAAGACTGTCAACAGAGTTAAGAGAGTGATTGATTTTACAGTGCCATTTTATACTAATAATTTAAACTATATATATGATTAAATGCAGAGAGCTATTGATAATAACATCAAGTTCATACATGCAGATGAAGCTGTGTTTACGTTCAACACTTTTATTAATAAGTCATGGTACAAGAAGTATGATAACATAGAAGTTTATGACTAAAAAGTAAAGGTAGTCACCCATGCAATTTTAGCTGGTATAAGTGAAGAGTCAGGCTTAGAGAGTTATGTTATTCACCCTCGCTCTATTAAGCGAGAGTAGTATATAGAGTTCCTACATAAGCTAAGAGAGAAGTATTGCAACCAAGAGATCATCCTGTTTGTTGATAACCTATCAGTTCATAAGACTAAGGAGTCTAAGAAAGCTTATGAAGAGTTAAACATAACTCCTGTATACAACGTTCCTTACAGCCCTTAATTTAATGGAATAGAATTCTACAGGAGTTAAATAAAGACTCACTACAAGAAGCTTCTGCTGTATCATCTTATGCATGACTTGCCCATCGATACAGTAGACTTGATTCAAAGCAGCTGTAAGAGAGTGAGCGTAGATAAGACAACAATTTGTGCGAGAAAGGGAAGAATGAATGTTTATAAATAAGTTTTAGATTTAAACGAATAAATATATTCACATATTAAACTGGCCCATAAATGGATTGGGGTTCTCTTTCTTCTCCTCTTCTTATGGCTTGATTGGGCCCATATTTATTCTCTTTGTGCCAGCTCCTGCATCTATGTTCATTTCATCTGGCTTTTAAACATCTTTATAAAGTCTCTTGCTCACTTCATGAATTGTCTGTGACTTTCTCTCTCTATGAACCTTAGAATGCTCTTTCATAAGATATATACCAGTGCCAGATTTTCCTATAAAGTTATATGCCAAAGCTTACTTGAAAGATAAGGATGCTTCTTAAGTTCCTCTAGAAGCTGAGCTTATTAGAATGCCTTGCTTCTTCTAGTCTTCAGGAGAAATAGAATATCGTTTCTTATGTGCTTCTTCAATAATTTCTCTAAGATAATCCTCATTTATTGTACCAAGAACACCAAAGAAAAAGTTCCTCTCTGGGAGTTTTTAGAGAGTTGTTTCTTGGTAGGAAGGTAAACTACCACTTCCTCATCTTACATGGCATCCTCATAAAGATTAGTGACTGAAATCTCAGGGTAGTTCGGAATTTCTATTAGTTTAATCTCTTTACTTTTAAAAGCTTTCTTCTCCTCACAAAGTATTGCTTTCAAGAATGAAATTTGGTACCTTCCATCGTTGGAAGGAAAAAACCAACTGTATAATATGTTAATAGTCATCTATTTATCTTACCATGTAAAGTTAAGTATCGATAGAGATCTTCTTTACTTCTGAATCTTGAGATCATTTCTTGAGCCTCGACTCTTTTCATTTGATCATTGAGTGATTCCATCTTTGTTCCTCTTCCTATTAATGAATTTCAAATTATAACTCATAGACTTCTGGATCCTATTGTTTAAATCTTACTATTAAATATGGGCATCTTATAGGAGTCAACCCTGCAAAGATACGTGGAGAAAGTTTGCAGAAGCTGTAAAAAACTGCAGAGATGGAGCTCCATTTCAATCAATTTAGTTCCATTAAATTAGTACTAAATTTGTATAAATTTAATTAGTACTGGTACTAAATTCGTTTAATTTCAATTGGTACCAATTTAATAGTACCAAAACTTAATTAGTACCTAGTTTTAAACTAATGAGGTTTTAATGGAAAAGTTCCAATATGGTTCAAAACCTAACTGGTACCAGTACCAACCTCAATTTTTTCTAAGTTGGTACCAAAATTAAAAATATTAAGCATGAATTTAGAAAATTTATAGTTATAAACTTAGTATAAATATGATGTCTAACGCCTAAGAAGCAACCATTGTTGTTGCAGTACCAACTCCTATACAAAGTTACTATAACAAGAGAGGTTATTAAACCTTTATAATAGAAATTTAAATTTGAATTTAAACATGGCGGCTAACTTAAATCGCAAAGCAGTCTCTCTTGACAGTGGATAATCTTAGCTTAACTTTGGCTAAACTAAGAAGCCAGAGATCATCTACATTGAAAAGGAGCCAGAGCTTAAAGATCTTGAGTTTGAATCAGAAGTGTTTATTCTATAAATAAATATCAGGAAGCAGAGAGCAGAGATAAGTATTTAAACGCTAATCGAAGATGTTGAGGAGTTAAAAGAACATCTCCCACTAGAAAAGATTAAAGAATTCTAATGTGATGAATGCTAAAATTTCTTCTAAACTGATTCGAGCTTGAAGAGGCACATCAAAGAGATGCACTCTGGGAGAGCTAAGATATATTTTAAGCACGAAAAGGTCGATGGCAGGTATTAGTGCACGACTTGCATGAAGTCTTACACTCACTCAGCTAAAGTTAAAAGACACATGCAAAAACATCATTTAAATGAGTTTTTAATGCAAGATAAAGAAACATAAAAACTTATACCAGCCAAGAGAAAGTCCAATACTATAGAGTCTTAAAGAGAGCAGGAAGAGAGACTTAAGAAGCAGAAACGTTTTGAGTCAATGAAACAACCAGCAAATGAATTATATATAGCATGCTTGTAAGAGAGAGATATGTATATACCTGCATTAAATGCAGTAGATCTCAGTTTTTGCATTGACAACTATTTACATATTGATGTGCCTAACAAGGCAAAACTCATAGTAGTTGATGAGTATGCTTATAAAGTATATCCTTTCAAATATCTTATTAGGAACGAGCAGTATCAAAATGAGTTTGCCGATGAATACATAATACTAAGATAGGCTCATAAAAGGTAATGCAAGAACTTGCTTAAACTCGATGGAGTTATTCTTGGACATGGTTTTATTGCACTACGATTTAAGAAATTTGAAATGACTCTAAGAGATTATCTCTACCATAATAGATACCCAGATGACTTGAATGAGATACTCACGGAAATGACCAAGGGTGTGAAAGAGCTGCATGATCTAGGGTATGTTCATAGAGATTTGAAGCCAGAAAATGTAATGCTAAATCTCTGTCCTTTAGAAATAGTAGTCATTGATTTCAATAGAGCAATAAGGTAAGAAATAGTGACTTTAGCTAAAGTACTAGGCACACCTGGGTACTTCCCAATAAGAGAGAAGTGGACTAATGGCTCTGTTTAGTGGGATGTCTGGGCGGTAGCAGCAATTATTTTAGAGTGCGATATGGAAAGTATGTCTTACTTCGGAACAAAGCAAGAAAAGTAATCAATAAGCATGGCTGTTAAACATATAAAGCAGGAAGATGTATGCACTTAGATTAAGAAAATGGTTGAGATGATCAAAGTAAGAGCTCCAGCATATCCAAGATCATCATTAGAAGATATACTTGAAACATTAAAGAGAGCTAAATTCAAGAGATACCACAAAGATAAGCAGATAAAATTTATTTGAATTAATGACACTAATAATCATTAAATATACATCAAATTCACATCAAACCTGCTTTTCTCTACTAACCCCAATAAGACCCCAACTATACCCTACAAATCAAAGCACTTATAAACCTCACTAAGGGGTTTTGGGGTTTTGAATCTGCACAGATCTTTTTTATTAAATAAATCAATTTAAATTAAAGTCATTCGAAATAAGTGGCAGTTCTATATTTAATAATTACTTGTAGACATCTGTATTTCTTGAATTTCCTATTTTTATCTATTTTATCAATATTACTTCTACAGAGTACGGGCCTCTGTCAACATAATCTCCCAAGAATAGTAGTCTATAAATAATTGTGGTTATGATTTTAAATTTGATGATAAATTTATTTTTATTCAAGGAAATTCTTAAAAATTGTGTTGAACTTACTTAAAATCTTGAACTCCGTTAATTGCTGTAAAAATATTTATTAAATCGTAAAAGTGTCCATGTATATCTCCGAATACACATACTGGGTCATTTACTAGTATCATATTAGGCTCAACTTCTAAAATCATAATTTATAAAAGCCTTGTTTTATAAAGAAATTAAGTAAGAGAGAGTATAATTCAAATCAAGAATTATCTAAAAACTATTGTTAATCTATAATGATAATTTAATCATAAAAGCCGTTGGTTTAAAAAGTACCTCTTAAATACGATTCTAATAATTATTTATTTTTGTATATTTTACTTTTGCAACTAACATTAATTGATAAATATCATGCGGTTTAAAACCCATTTTGATAAACAAATTTCAAGCATATTCATAACCATAAAACAGTAGAATACATAGTATGTTTAATTGTAATTGATAAATTTACCTAACAGCTTCTTGGTATTTTTTATTATTCTCATGAAATCAGCTTTCCTAATTCTGCCCTCAGCCTTTAGATGATTTCTTAATTGCTCCCAATCAGGTAGGCCATTAAGTCTATTTGGAAAGAGAAGATTCGAATCCAAAGGTCTATGTGGAGGAAGCGGCACCTATATATATTTTAAATGCTAAATAGAATTTACTTCAGTAATTTTAATAAGATGGTGTATATTAAGCTATAAAATTTTCACATTTATAATATAAAATAAATTGAAATTCTAAAAATATTGTTATATAAATAAGTACCATTATTTTTCTATCTCTACAAGGATCTAGTAATGTTTCCATAACTCAACAAGAATTGAAATATATTTTTAAAAAGAATTAAATTATTTTAGTTATTAATTTCCAATTTCTAATTATTTTTGATTATCTGTATATCATATTGCCTAAATTTCTTTATTATGAAAGTAATCTTTGTATTAGACAGATAATAAAGAAATTAATGTTAAAATAATTCATTAATGCATTTATATGATACTTATTAAATCATGCTCATTATATAAGAGCTTCTTTCAAAGGTATAATTTGTTTCCTACGCTTTTAGGAGCCTCCTCCACTAAGCGGATTCCCATTGCTACTAATTTCATTAGCCTCATTATTTTCAATCTATTTGCTATTACCCAATGAGTTAATTTCATTATTTTGTGGAAATTATTTGCTAGTATTTTCCCAATGCATGCTATTCTACCTAACACTCTACCACTGCACACTTTAGTCCTACTACATTTAATTAGTTCTAGGTGTAAGCAGCTGCTTCTCCTAGCTAAGAATCAGCAGACTTCTTATGCTTTGATTGATGTTTTCTTCCAGAGCTGCATCTGAATCTTGCTCAAAGTTTTCTAGGTTGAGCTTTGGATTCTTGGCAAGCAGGTTTAAGTTACTGGCTTGGTTTGAGTCATCATAATTGTTGTAATTTAAAGCCAAATCTCTGTTACTTGTACTTATATCTCTGTTTTAAGGGGAGCTGTCTAATTAATGATTAGACTGATCTTAAGTGGCTCCATTCATTATAATATTTCATATACAATATGCTGAAAACATTAAAGAGAATAGAAATGACTAAAAAATTTAATTCCTATCTCTGGTTAATCCTATAGTAGTTTTCATGTTGCTATTAAATCTACCTGCTGTATTTTCTATTATTGAAGACTATCTTTGCTCTTAATACTTTTAATCATCTATTCCGCTGCTGTTAACTCCTGAATCAATTTTTTCATTAAGAACTTTCCTTAACTCTTTATTAGTGGCTGTGCTATTCAAATCATTTAATTGTTGATGTTGTAGAATCAGTTCATTATTTGAGTTTGTAGAGAGTTTTATATTGTTAAGGTTTAAGCCCATCAGCAAGGATTGTTCTTTAATTGAGGTATTGACTGAGTTCATTTAAATAAAATTGAAATGTTTCTATAAATATAGAATCAATATATTTCATAAATTTTAATACAAGATTTAATTTGTGATTGTATTCATATTGAAAGTTGAATTATTTAAGTAGTTTGATTGATTATTTCCATAACTGCCCATCAAGTTTAATTTAAATTTACAGTTTAAACTAGGTCAATTACAGTAAAAATATTTTATATATTTTACCCATCATCTGAACTTAAATCTATCTCTTTCTATGATAGGACCGTTCAAAAGCATTTCTGGTGTTTTTCTTGGGAAATGCAGGCAGTTGCACTGATTCATTTAGCACCATAATAATTGAGATTAATTAAAAGGCACTAACTTCTAAAGATAAAATGCAAATATATAGACTTCACCATAATCTCTTTGTTACTATTCTATTACTGCACTTGCTACTATTGACTATGTGCAACACCTCCAATCTAAGTCCTGGGTTTTCTAGTAACTATCTTATTTCTCTCGTATTGTCTGATCAGGGATGAATATTCAAAAAAAGCACTAATTTATGTTAATCTTTACATATATTGTAATATGCAGAGTGAATAAATTGCCATATTAAGGATAATTTAGTGTTATATTTATGATAGCTTAATGGAGGTATCGTTTGGATATTCATCTCCTTATCTGAGTCTGCTACTATCCAATAATTCATCTTAGTATTATTATAAAATTTAGTTTTTAGAAGTTTACACCAAAGGAGGCATTCTGCTGTGTTTTGAGTTAATTATATTCATAATTTAATAATAAAATAAGTGGTAGCTTTAAAAATTAATAACGAATATGTGTTTTTTTATATTTAAATTTTTTGAGTCAAGTCCATAAGATATGAGTGGTTTATATAGATTATCTCTTGGTGAGACTTGAGTTGACTTGGCCATATGACTCTCATTAAAATCAAAATAATTGGCTAGTGATTCGCTTAAATCCACTTTCTTGATAATAGATGTATTGCTGTATTTAAATTATCATAATATAAAATTATAGGTTATCTTGATTTAACATATTTATATTTATACATGCAATAGTGTTATGCTGATCTGTGGAATGATGTCTGCTTTTAAAAGCAGTTAGTTCTTTTTATTAATCTTTTACTTAGTCTCGCTATTCTTTTCGTTTAAAGGCATTTAGAGAAACTTTATTTAGCATGTTTATCTATGCTCTTAAAATCAATTAATGAGATTTTTGAAAAAACTTGATTGATTAAGCTGTAAAAAATAATTCAAATTACATGTAAAATTGAGTAATTTTAGAAAAAGCTCCCAAATTCTTTGAAAAATTCACTTATTCTTTCTTTCTCTCACTTTCTTACTTTAAATTCATAACATTGAGCTTTTTGTTAAAATTTTCGAAAAATTTTCTCTCTCGCTCTCTTTCTATTATATTGCCAACCAGATCTTTTTATTCTTTCTTAAATTACAGGAATTAATTTAGTTAGTTTTTCTGCAAAGTTTATTGCATATTTTTCATGTAATCTTTGAATTATATTTATAAAAATCACTTAATTTAATTAAAAAAGTTAGGTATTACCCCATAAATACAATATTTTTTCCCCAAAAATCACTTAAAATGTTATAAAAAGTAGTGATAAATTATTATCAATTAAAATTGATAATAAAATTCTTTGAACTCTCTTATGTTTGATACTTCTTATTTTTTACTTTCTAACTCGATCTCTCTTGCGAACTGCAATCTTTAAGTCAAATCTTTTGTGCTTAAGAAATCTGCCTCATTTTTCATAATTGACATTTCATATAACTTTTTTTCGATGTCTGCTTTTAATGATGCAATGTTGGATGTGCGAACTGGGCTTACCTAATGAGATTGAGATTGTTGAATCAAGTATAATTTAGTATAAAGAACCATAAAAAAACATAAATTAAATATAATTCAATTTATAAAATTTAAATCACACCTTACTTTGGCTTGATTATTACTTTCTTAAAAGGAGCATACTGTTTTTGTTTCTTTATACTATCTTAAAAGTTTAGATTTCCTGTACTATCAATATTTCTTAGACTTTGTTAGTACACGCTGTATTGTTCAACATTTGATAAGTTGCCTTCTGAGTTGTCTATGGTTAGAATAGATCTCTTTTTTCTCAGTAAGTTTGAAGAGGTTGAATAAATTTCTACTACACGTCCATTATTCAGGGAAAATTCTTGTTTGTGCATGTGCTGATCTTTTTCGATTACTGATGTTAATTTTTCAGAGTCTTTTTTGCTTATTATCAATTCTATGCCTTTAATTTGTTGCTTGTAAACATTCGACTATCATATTTTAAGTGATTTGTTGGAAGATTAGGATAAATTATAGAAATATTTTACTTTATTAAATAACTTTTAAGTTTATGTAGTATCAAAAGTTCTATTACTCATATAAATGGCATCTTTAGCACTAAATTCAAATCCATAAGCCTCCCATAGGTCTCTCAGCTTCCCCAAAAAGAATCCCTCTTCAATTTATTTCTAAGTGAAAACTTTAATAAAGGTCTGATGTTTCAGCAAGAAAGTTAATAATGCTATAGTAAGGGATCTTTTTTTGGCTTCTAAGACAGTTGAGCAGTTTATTTCAATGAATTTCAAACCCTTCTTTAAATCGATACTTTTCGAGTTGAAATTTGCTATTTAATTGTAATCTTTGATCACGGATTCTTAATTGCTGTCTGTAAAATGAATCAGTGCCATTATTTCATTTTCATATACATCTACTGTATTTCAAAAAATAATAAACTATGTTAAACAACCTAAGCGTAAAATTAAGAAATAATATTAACTCTGTATCTCTCATTTTAACAGACATAGGTATTGCATTTGAAAAATCCGACATAGTAATTGACATTGGATCGAAATTTAGATTGTTTAAAGTCTATTTAAGTGTAATACTTTAACCCAAAACTCCTCCGTTTCCTACCAAACTAATTTATTTTTGAATGTCTCCTCCAGTGACTTAACGTTGAAACTCGTTTTTATGATCAAAGACCCAATTAGGAACTAGAGACATTTCAAACCTGGGATTTTTATAGTTTTATACAATGATTTAATGTGTGGAGAGGTCGAAATAATAGCGGATGAATTAATCTACAAATTTTGTTGACCGGGTTTAGATCTTTTCAAGAATTGTAGGAAGCTAGAGATATATCTATTCTTCTAGATAAAATAAAATTGGCAATATAATTACAAGTAAGTTTATGTACTAGTAATATTTTAATTGTAAATTGTTGGTGAATCTATCTTTTCCAAATATACCTTAAGATTGACAAGGAACCTAAATCGTCAACAAATTTGTTTAATAATTTATTTTTGTGGAACTTAATTTAATTTTATGTTTATGATATTTAAAGTCTAGTTAACTTGAGATACTTCCATTTAGACTAGAGACACAGCGAAGCTCTATGCTCAATTATCCTTTAAATTAATTTGAATTAATTATCATTTTTACGCCACAAATAATGCCTGAAACCAGTTTAAATTTTAATTGCAGCTTATACTCTTAATAATGGGTACTTGAAGAATAGTAATATTTGCTTATCTGAAATTAAAAAGATTAATTTACAAAAATTATGAATAATATACAAATATCCATTATTGTATTAATAGATATATCCTTTGAGTTCATATTGTGTAACTTTATTGTCTTTATCAAAATAATTAAATTAATAATATCATGAATAGAATTTGAAAATATGAAATTTATAAAAACAACATTTGTACATAGAGTCAGATATATTAATCATTCTAAAAACTAAAACATTTATTTATCAAAGCCTTTGCAAAGTTTATATTAGGAAAGAAAAACGAGTCAAAGTCTTAGTAACTATCATAATTAGTATTTCTCTCTTTAATTATTTTCTTCATCCTGGGTATATCAACTCCACAATTTCTAGTTTTAAGTTTGTTCAATCTCTATATATTTTTATCTTTATCACTTCCATACTGGCACATGTTGTACTTCAAACTCCTGCATGTTTTTGGAAAAAGTTTCTGTTCTTGAATCATTTATACTTTGGTTTATATGCTTGGGAATAAGTTGTGTACTATAGTCAATGTTTTATAGGGGAATTCCGTAAAATCAGGGTAGCGAAGGGATTGGAACTCAGAACCTTGACTCACAAAGTTTTAATGGATGTCTTGAAAAACGTATTATTGTTTCAAGTTCTTGCAAGTGAGTTCAATCATATCACGGAATTTAGATCTTTGCTCTCTCAAAAAGTAAATATTTATTCTTTAAAATTGGGAGTGTATTTTTTTTTTACTTTAAAAGAGATTTTTATTTAAGATATAAATGACTGGATATTTCTCTAACAGCAAAGCTTTAATATAGGAGTATTCTCTTTCTCTAAACTATCTATAGTATGTTTAAATCTTAATAGCCATTTTAATTTCTAGTTTTTATCGTCGCCTTTTTTATATATACGCTTTGAATGGTTTCTCTAATTTCTTTCTGGCTTCATAGTACATTAATTCTGGTTTGTCATTGTAAGATATTCCAATCCCTGTAGTCTCATAAGGAATCTCAATTCCCTTTTCATTCTAAGTCTCTATAACCATCCTCTTATCATTTTTTAAATGTAAATTATGCTTTTTTGCCTCTTTTCGAAGTACTTTTGATGAGCGACTCTCTGTTTATAACCTTTGAAAAGCGCTTGGATTCTTATAGAGGGGCTATTCTTTTCATAAAGTCTCTTGAGTTTGTAAACTTCCAGGTCCACTTGAAATAAATGCTGTTCTGCATTTAGGTCTTCTTTGAATTCAGGAATGTATAAACGCATAAATGGAGAAAGTGCTCTGAATCTTAAACCAAAGCCAACATCTTCCATTCTTTCTTCGTCTGTTATTATAAAGTCATCTAATGCTTTAATAATTTAAATACATTGAATATTTTTACAGAACCTTTTTAATTAATGCTTTGAAATAAATAAATTACCTTTGTGTATTATTTTATCTAATGCTCTAAGTTCAATGAGCTTAGTAACCAAATAGTGCCTATATCCACTAACTTATGAGATAGGATTATTACTAAGTGTTAAGTGATATAAACTGTCACTCAACGCAGTCAATGACTCTAAGTTACTCCAATTCTAAATTTAATTATGATCAAGAAATAGCATTCGAAGATTTTTCATTTACAACAAAGCATGATAAGCTGGCAGAAGCACGATATTGTTGTTTGAGAGGTTTAATTTTACGAGATTTTGCATTTTTTACATTTGGTTTAGGTCTTGGAAAGCTCCGAAGCGGTTATAAGATAAGAAAGCAATTTGCATGTTCTAACATTAGCTAAGTATATTATATAGGTATACATTAAATCCAATGAAAATAACTAGAAATACTGTAAATTTAAGGCTAATCATAATTAAATTTATCTTAACTTATTTTTGATAAGAATATTATTTATATCTGATTTTTAAAAGTATATTGAAACCTCTTGCAAGTCCTTTCGCTCTAAGAGATAAAACCCAGTTTATCAATAATTATTCATTAAAAAAGAGAACTAAGAAAATTTAAACTTAGTTACAATAATCCTAAAAGTAAATTTACTCAACATCATGATTTAATAATACAAATAACAAATGCATGTTAATTTAATAAAAGCCTTATCTAAATGATTTTACGCCATGTATAATTTTAACATTTATTTAGTATATTTATAAATGTGCAACAGAGTTTTATAACTTAAACATCAAGTATTTTTTTGCAATCAGTGTAGCTCAAGACCATCTCTTCAGTAATATCCTCCTCTTAGTTTTCATCAAAGGGGTTATTTAAATGTGCTGTCGAGGACTACTGCAAATATGATGGGTCCAACTTGTACATATTCATTTTATTTAATTGATTGAAATTTTATAAATAAATTAACTAGAAATTGACCTCTTATTTTATTTATTGAGACCATCATTAATATGATTTATATCTCAATATAATAATCTTGTAAAAATATATAATCTTAAAATTAGATTACTCTTAAAACAAACTAATCTTAATAAATTCTTGAATTTAATTAAAATTTAATAAATACAATTTTGTGGAGTTAGTTAATTCTTATTATATCCCAATTTCTTTTTGAATTTATAAACAATTTGACATATAATTATAGTTAAAATTGAAGTGTTACCTCAATACTATTTACACATATTTATACCCCTAAACAATTAAAATGAAAAAGAATAAATCCTAATAACAGGGGCAAATCACCTCCTCCTCCTCATCCTAATAATAACAAGCCTACCTCTAACTAAATCAGCAGTAGGTATCTCAATTAAAATCCCTGAAACCCATAATAAACTCCAATCAGAATTCATAAAGTTTAACACCAGGCAAGGGGATGAAGAAATCTGTTGTTATATAAGAACCAAAAACTAATAACGTAAAAAATACTAATAACAATAGTAACAGTAATTAAGGAAAAGCTGTGGAAAGTGTAATAACACAAGCATTATTGAGTAATACTGGTGAGAAATAAATAGTAGAAAGTTAAATTAAAAAGGATGAGAAAATCAAAGTAGATTCATTTTACATATCTGTGATTTAATGATTAAAAATTTTCATGTTTTTAAATTTCATGAATAAAAGTAGCTATTAGAGTGAGACCAAAACTAAAACAAGAATCTCATAGAGATTCCGTTATTGAATGCAACCTATTGGTATGTTTTATAGTTTTTATAATTTATGATAGTTTATAGGATAACAAGATTCGAGTGAGTGATCTAACTCATATTGTGGAGAGCAAATATGATTAGCTATTCGATGGACCTTAAAATCAAAAAGATGTCTATGAATTTATAACAAGTAAGTTAAGATTGCATAAGAATAGAGTAATTTATTGAGTCAGTTTCAGATTTAAACAAATAAATCTATGTCCTAATTGTATCTGGTTATTTCAAGCCCAACAATTTACATTTTGTCTTTCTTTAATGACATTAGAAGTAGTTTAACATTTATTATGTAGGTACAATCAAGGGGGTGTTTGATGGTTACAATTCAACAATATTCGCTTATGGACAGACAGGATCTGGTAAAACATATACTATGTTTGGTCCATCTTGGGAAGAAAACCTAATCTTTAACAGAAAACAATTAAATGTTACAAAAGCAAGGAACTAATTAATTGATTAGAATGGGTTCATAGTTGATCGAGATTAAGAAGGAGTTATACCAAGGACAGTAAGGGAAGTATTTTAGTTAATGCATTAATAATTAAGAATTATTGTTGATTATTAGGGTTTAATACCTTAAAAATATTAATACCTAAATAATATACATCCCATATTATAAAAATGCGACAAGCTTTATAAGACAACGATTAGAATCACACTATATACTGTTCATTTATCCAAATTTACAATGAGAAAATTTACGACTTACTTTAAGATGTAGAAACTAAAAAACCTTTAAAAATTAGGGAGGATTAAAATGATGGAATTTTCGTTGAAGGATTGTCTGAATATATAGTTTAAACTGAGAAGGACTGTTTTGCCTTACTCAGAAGAGGAGAGCTTAATCGTATAACAAGACAAACCAAAAAGAATATTCTATAATAATTATTACTTTATTTTCTTTAGTTGTAATATCTTAATAAATTTTATTGCAACTAATAAAATATGAATGAATCAAATTATGACTATATATATATATATATATATATATATATATATATATATATACTTATTCTTAGTTCCAGAAGTCATTCAATTTTTCAATTATTGATAGAAAGTGACAAACCAGATGCCAGAGGATTTCTGAAAAAAGCTAAGCTAAATTTATGTGATTTAGCAGGTTCTGAAAAGATTCATGGACTTGAAGATGTTCAAAATGCTTTGCACATGAATGAACTCAAAACTATCAATCTAAGTTTACTTACTTATTTACTAATAATAATTTAAAATATTAATGTACAATTATTTCTTAATTAGCTATGTTTAAATTATAAGTTTGACTAATCTGGGTAAAGTTATTCAATCACTGAGCAAAGAATCTAAAATGCAAAGAAAACAGAAGAACCTATTCACACCACGTGGTCATTAAAACGATTATTTTTAGAAAGTTCACATTCCCTATAGAGATTCACAATTAACAAGAATATTGCAAGATTCTTTAGGTGGGAATACTCGTACTGTATTAATTGCAACAGTTTCACCAATTATTGATAATATCGAGGAGACTATCTCTACTTTGAAGTTTGCAGATAGAGCGAAATAGGTTATGGATTATATTATTATTTATCTTAAAATTATAATTTAAAAATAAAACTTACTTATACTATAGTATAATAGGAAATTTATTCTTAAATATGGCTGTAGTCAAGGTAAATGAGATAAATGCCTAGGATGATGCTCTGGTGTAAAAGTTGCAGAAAGAAGTGTAAACTTTGAGAGAAGTACTAAACCTCAGACGTAAGGGTATGTCAAATGAATTTAATTTTAAATAAAATAAGTTTAATAATATATTCTCATGAACAATTAAAATTAATTCATTCGAATTTATTATTATAATACAAATGACATTCAGAAGGAGCTATTGATATTGAAGGAAGAAAACTTAAAACTAAAGGAAATGGCTTAAAATGCAGACATGGTCGAGAAACTAAAATTAGAAAATAAATTAATGAAGTTGGAACTATAAAAGATTAAGGATGTTGGGAGCAGTGATTATGGGAGTACCACCCAATATTTAAGTAAATTATATGTGGAATTCTAATCTTATGCATAAAAGAATGTTTTAGATAGAAATATCAAAACACATTGGGTTCCACTGATTTATCGAATGGTGGTATTGGAGGATTAGGCAATAATAGTTCTTTCGTTAGAAAATCTTACCAAAGTGACCCATTTATGGAATTTCAAGAGTCAGACCCCACATAATCCTCACCCTCCTCAAATAATCAATAGAACAATTAAGCTTAATAGAATTACAGCAATCATTCAAGAAAAAACTCTCAAACGTAGTAAATTTTATCATAAATTCAAAAACCTAAATAACTTGGTGGTGCTCTTATCTTATAACATTAGTTTTATATTTATAAGTTTTTAATAAAACTTTATACCAAATTTTTTTTATTAATCGTAGTTGTATTTTAAAAAAAGGTGTTTAGTGGCTTTTAAGAGAACATATCTTAATTTATAGAAACATTATCAACTAAAGGGGTGATCTGAGTATTAAATATAGGGTTATTAAATTTTAATATTAAATATGGAACTTTTAAATTAGATATATACATTATCCCTTTTTCTCTAAGCATCAGGACTTGAAAAAAGACAGCCAGTAGTACTCACCTTTTTTGAACTAATGCGCGCCTTTAGTTCATGCACGCTGCATAGACAGTGCCAAGATGAGCCTCTAATTTTTATTTTTCCTTTTTTTATTGTCTTCATCTCATCTTCTTAATCATCGTCATCATCTTCTTTAATACTCAGATCTTATTACATTGAAAAAGTGTTTGATTTAATATAATATTAAATATAAATCATTAGCAATAATAGATTAACCCAAAGGAACTGATAGTGGAGGAGAGAAAATAAGAAGTTAAAAGTTTATAAGGGACTCTTTAGAAATCTGGTAGATGCCCCATATGTACTTTGATGCCACCATGTAACCATTACAAAGATTAAAATGAGATTTTACGCTAAATAATTTTTAATTACTTTTTTTAAATAAATTTTTCAATTAATTTCCATTAATCCCATTTATAGCTTTTAATAATAGCAAATATCTAAATAGGAATTGATATTCTCATTTTCCAATTAAATTTTTTTGAAAATACATGTACGCTAAAACATAAATGAAGTTAATGAGCACCTCGAAGAAACATTTACAGGAGGTCAGGGGAATAAAAACAGTGATGATTTAGTGCTGCCAAAATTAATGCTTGGAAAGAATTAGCCACATGCCTAAAGTTTGCCAAGTCTCAATTTGGAAGCAGTTAGAAAAGCACAGGCTGAAAAGTATTCTAAATTAAATAATATAATAAATATTTTATAAGGAACATTGATATAAAAAAAAGAATAGTGAATAAAAATTCATAATGAATTTTAGATAAATGTATTCTGGATAGAGTATAAATAAAAGGTATGAAGATAGTAATAGCAAAAAAGACTTAATATCTGGAGATGAATAATCACTTACAATCAGGAAAAATTCAAATTCTTCCTCTTTCCAGATGACTTTTAACAATCCGAATAGAGTTATTTTTTTAAATTACACATTTTATTAACAAATGAATTTGATATAATATTAAAAATTTTATGAGATAGTGATTCATCCTAGAAAAGATCAGATCCATCATTCTTCCCATAACTAGTTGCAGGGTTGAGCAATAATTAAAATTTACAGGATTATGGAAGTGATCACTTCACTTCAATCAGTCAGAGATTTGAAAAAAGTTAATTACATAGCAGCTTCAAAAAGAAGGCAAGTGTAGGCTAAACTTAACAAATACTTGTGAGTTACAATTTTTTCCCAAATAATAAGCAATTTAAATTGTAATCTACGTTGAGTTTACTTACACAGTTCAAATTTACTAGGGATTTAAAACGGCATGGCGCCGCAGACCGAACGTTAAGAGCTCATTGATGAGTCAAGTTTCCTGGAGGTGCGCATTCGAGGTAAGAATAACACTTTCGCAAAGAAAAAGGCTTCTGCCTTCGTTACACTTGATGAGCAATTAAAAATTCAATAAATGCGCAAACAATAAATTAGACATTAAATTTTATCATTAAATAATATAATTTACCTAATCATATTTAGAAGATTGTTATAAAGAGTATCATTAATTTTAGAGAGAATATTATAAAATAATTAGGCAGAGTGAGAGACTGAAATAACTATAAATATTTGAGAGAGATAGAGAGACTAAAATTAAAAATGACTTTTAAGAGGAGTTAAAGAAAATAGAAGACTAATTCAGTATAAATGCTTTGTAAAGTGCCAGGAAAAAGCGATTAATATAATTATTATATAAATTAATATATAAATTTTTAGAAATAAATTATTTATAATTTTCAAAAGTATATAATAATTTTAGCAGTGAGACTAGGTTTTTAAATTTATGGAATTAATGAATATATAATAGTTTTAACTATTAATATAAGAATATTATGAAATTAAAATATTAATATCATAGATTGCTGTAATTGCTATTATATATTCACTAGTTCTGAGGTTGTTTATTTCCAATATCCTAGCCTCCTCTATAAACCGCATATTTCATCACATCTCTATTATATAAATCATAATGTTTATTTAAATATAATTTATCTTTATATAATGAATAATTTATACTTCAAATATAAATATATATACATAATAAGATTGATTTTACTTTTATTTTCTTTGAGTTTTTCCTTCATTAAATTGGTAAATCCATAAAGCGATTTTGAAACATATTCTGAAATAAAAGCTGGGAATTTTTGTCTCTACCCCAATATCCAGAATAAGTAAAAGAAATTTACCACCATGATAAAAAATTTCAATATTTAATATGCGCTCATTAAAAACATTGAAGATTATATTTCTTAGTAAAATGAAGAGACAAGTAGCAGCAAGCATGACAAGATCAGAAAATTCCTATAAAAATAATTATACAATTTTTGATATTTTTTGGTATTCTTACATCTCCAATATGCCCAAATCTGACTAGTTATATGATAAACTCAATAAAATCGAACAATATGCAAATTATAGTCAGAATAAAGTACACTTTCAGTTTAGTTTCCATGTTACTAGCAATAGTGGTCACTATTTTCTTTACAGCTTAAATTATGTGGGAAAAGAATTCCTCGAAATTAAATCTTTTCTCGTTTTCCAAGTCTCCTTGAGTTTCTTTGTAAAAAGTTAAAATAATATTTGAATTTAATTGCTTATATTAATCATTCAGTTTATAAGGAAGTAAAACTAGTATAATGTTTTTTAAAATTAAAAAAAATTTCTTAGTTGAGTAGCTTGATAAAATCATGGCTTTTGGGCATTTATTTTCCAATTAAGAAACCGAAATAACCTCTAATTGGATGCAAAATATGCATAAAAATGTATGCCATATCACTTGGATAGGAGAAGAAGAGCAACAATCCCACACAAAAAATGAATATTTCAAGTACTGAACACCAGTAAATGATCGAGTGGAACTCATACTACAAAGAAATAATGAGAATATATTAAGGGAATCTTTTTAATGATAAATTAATCACAAAGAATTACAAAATTGAACTTACAAGTAAAATTTCAAGGTTCATAGTTAAGTCGAGATACTGAACTATAATATAAGTGAAATTATTTTGCCTAGTTTAAATCTAAATCCATTTTAAAAAATTCAAAGAGTAACAATCATTCAATACTTTATAGACTTCCTATCCTTTCGGCAAAATTGACTACGCAGCTTTCTCAGGTATAAGCAGCTATGAGCCCTCACCCACTCCTATGTTATTCGCCCCATTCATCACTAAACTGCTAATTGCATTGTTCATCATAATGTTGTTGCCTCCTGAGCTTCCACTTGCTGGAGCCCCTCCACTGGTAGTAGTACCACCACGATTCAAATTAATCTCAATGTTCAAATCGCTATCTTCTTCGTCCCTGGAATCATCTTGATACTGTATATTCTGAGATTTTGCAGAGGCGTTTATTAAATTTTAAGCAGCTTGAAGTGTGGACTGTTCTATATCTTCTTCTTCCTCAGAGTCTCCAATTTCTAAGTGTATGTCTCTCTATTTGAAAAAAAGTTTACTATTTATTGATAAATAGAATAAAGTTATATAAGAGAACTAAGCAAATGAATTGTTGAGAATTGATAGAGTAGGAAGTTTTTATAACTTACTTGATCCATGTTTAAATTAGTTCGAGCAATAAATCTAATTTTAAATTTAAATTTACAAAAATTAATTCATTAAATATTAAATTGCCTACATTTAATGAAAGTTTATCATATAAAAATGAGTAGAAATTATGAAATATTTTGAAATAAATATTCTGGTAAAAATTGAATTATAATAATAGTTAAATTAAAATTAATCAGCTTATCAAAATACAATGGAATCAAACTAGTAAAATTAGAGCAACCAAGATAACAACCAACAATCCCCATCTTAAATTTAATCTGTAAACACAGATCATGTTGACCCCTCAAAATTCCCTCTCCCAGTTAACCAAGATTATGTTATAAATTATATAATATGCTTATTTTCCATGATAGTGAATTAAAAATTGTTTTAATTCTTATAAATTTAAAGATCTGCTGCAACAGGTGCAATCTCCAAACCCCCACTAAATCGATGTTGACACTGAAATGCGTGAGCCAATATTGAGTTAAGTCACTTTAAGCCAGAATCTCGAAGAGTAGAAAGTGGATGATGATGGTGTTAAGCAAAATACCAGTGACAGCACCGATCAATAATTGGTAAACTAATCCCCATCTGATAGCCAACAATTAAAGGTAAGTCTTGCTTCAAAATCTTATTCTTTCCAAATTTTCGAACTTCTCATTAAATTTGACTCAAATTTTCAGGTTTCTGACTCAACTTCTGCTGCATCTCAGTAATAAATTGATGCTAGTTCTTCTACAGTGTAATCTGACTAGACTTAAATCAAGGAGGTCCCTTCGACGGCAAGTGTAGTAGTAGCCCCAGCAGACCCTGATGAGCGCAGACTATGCAGCAAGTGCAAGACTTTCTATGGAACTTATGTAACAAACTTCATGTGCAGCAAGTGCTTCAAGGAGTCTGGAGGAGTGTTGTAAAGTGCACAGCAGCAAGCTCAGAAGTTGGCTTAAGAGTAGAAGGATAAAGAGCAAAAACTCAAGGAGGAAGAGGAAAAGAAGGAACCACCCAAACCTGTTTAAGTAAGTATAGAGACATTTAAAATACTCAATTTAACTTGCTAATAAGGAAATGAAGAATGGTTATTTTTAGCTAAAATTAGTGGACAACAAATATTTGTTTTGTTGGTTGTTTTTATTCCTTTTTTCATTGATAAACTATTTTAATTTTTGGCTGTCTTTAATTTAAATTGGCAGAGATGAAAATTAAATCACGATATATTAAAATAATAAGTCGATATTAATTCATCAATTATAGGAAGATAAAACTAGATGCTGGGCTTGCAAGAAGAAAGTTGGCTTGACTGGTGTGCAGTGTCGCTGTGAGTACACCTTTTGCTCGAAGCATCGCTACCCAGAAGAGCACTCATGTGACTTTGACTTCAACAACTTCTACAAGAAGAAGTTATTACTAAAATAATAATCAATTTGGTATTAGATTTTACTTAATAATTGCCATAATTTTGATTTTTAAATAGAGTAATAGAGACAGAGAACCAAAAGGTTGCTCACAAAAAAATTGATAAATTGTATTGAGATTGAAGGAGGAGTATATATTTTATTTTATGTGAATGCGTTTATGAAATTTAGGAAGCTAACAAGATATTCATTTTATCTTAATCATTCTTTAACTTCAATTCTAGTCTCTATTCGTAATTATTTGCCAATTTATATGCTAATAGATAATGTGAATATAGAATTAGAGAATCTTTCACATTGCTTTGCTCTACTCCATGGACAATTTAATAGCCTGTAAATTTTTAATTATAAAAGGACAATATAAGTATAGGTATCGATGAGAGTTTCTCTAAGATTAATCAGATATTAGCATAGATCTGGATCTTGATCTTCAGTATTTTTAATTTAAAATATAGATTAGTTCATTTTAATCAATAATGAATTTATGAGCAATGTAAAGATCATTGATATTTAATTGATTTATTAATTAAATATTTATAATAATCATCTGTAAGCTAAGCTTAGCAGCTCCCTCTAAAATCTTAAGCACATCTTCCAAATACCTGTTGACAAATGGTTCACCAGAGTTCATCGCTATATCTCCAAGTGCATTAATAGCAGAAAGTTTTGATAGTCTGTCCTGATTTGAGTTTCTCAGAATGTCAATCATTGGTGGTACAAAGTCCTCTAAGAAGTTGTTGATGTTTTCCTTCATGGCTCCTGCCAAATCTGAGACTATACCACAGGCTAAGCGAACACATTCATCATATTTTTCAAATAAAGTGAATTGTTTTAAATAATAAATTAGTAATAATAGTAATAGTAAATGTAGTAATAGAAAATGTATATCTAAAAAACGTTTCATCATGTTTATAATTTCCTTTGTAAATTCTTCCATCTTTCCATTTGTAAACACCATAACCTGCTTTTCAAGCAGCTCTGCGAAGTCTTTGTCTTTCGTCGTCACACGTCTCACTGAGGAGGTACACTAAAAAATAAAATTTATAGATATGTTTTTTGTAACTTACATTTAATGTGAGTGCACAGTCAACTTCTGCGTCTGATCATTTTCATTTTTGATTATTACTAATTTATTATTTAAAACAATTCACTTTATTTGAAAAATATGATGATTCATCATCTTCTCCCTTGAGAGCAAACACCAAGAAGTTACCGAAATCCTGAATATTGATTCTGCTGCCAATTCCATTGCAAAGTCCACTGAAAGCAATCAAACCGTTTTCAGTAACTCTATTCTGTGATTTAAACAAAGTGATAAGCAACTGAATTATACTACTTGCAGTTTAATCATCAATCATTGATCCAATCTTTGCAAGCATTACTTGTAACAAACCTCCAAGATAGTCTTAGTACTCTTAGGTCTTCTTAGCCCCATATTAATCTGCATTGTTAGTTTCTTCAAGTAATTTTAGTACTGGAATAAGCATCTCATAGAGAACTGGGTATTGATCAGGTGCTGCGTGCTCACATAAATCTGAAATTGCTGTAAAGCTTGCTAAAATCAAATTTACAGAGCCTTATTCGCTATCTTCTCTATAGGCATTAACCATCAAAGCGTTAAATAGAGTTTTGAAGTATGGCGAGAGAATAGTTGTTTCTGGGGTGGCGTAGTTATCACTCATTTTTGCTAAATTTTCTAAGCAACTGCAGATTTAATTTGAAATTCTTGGTCTGTCTGGGAGATGTGTAATGAAAATAGGGATGAGATTGTCTAGGACGTCCTTATTTGCAATAACATCGCTAAATAAAAAAAAATAACTATGGTTCTCACAAATCTTTGAGAAAACCCATGAAATAGCTTCTCTGACTTTACCATGATGATCGCTAAACATTTGCATCAAGTTTTATAAGCCAGGCATGATTTAGTTCAAGAATTTATTACGGTCTGGACCATAAGTGATAGCTCCAAGTGCAAGTAATGAGGAATATCTTAATTTCCAGTCTTCATTTGTAACATTAAGTATAATAAGTAGTCTTTTTGATTGAATAAAATTAAAAATTTATTTATTAACATTATTTCCATTACAAAGATATTTTATATTATTAATATGTGAACTTAAATTTATTAATAAAAGTTAAAATTAGAATGTTTTAAAAATGTCAAGCATTACGAAAGGGATTGTAGGTGCTTCTCTGTCTACTATTATAATTTTTGCCCACTTTGTAAATTTGGTTAAGACATCTCCCTGTTTTTTTTATTTTTATATGAATGCAGATCAACTTCGTTCATTGTGTTTCCATGAGTAAATTGGTGTTCGCATCCAACAAGATTCCTCCCATCATAATTTAAAGCATTTCATAAAAAGCAATAACTATTCTCTAAAGAATCTGCTACTAGCGAATAAGTGACATATAGATCTTCACATAGGAGTAAAGTAATAAATTGACAAGTTAAACTGGTAACATTATGCGGAATTTGAGGGACAAATTTCGGAGCAGATAGATGATGGATATATATGAAAAGTTAGACATAAAGCATGCAATAGTAAGTTTCCAAATGATACAAAACTTATACTTTATCTCTTTTATTCCAAGATTTACAACATATCTTTCTATCTAACGTATAGTTTATAGACTATAAGAAAACTTTTATTGAACTTAAAGTTGATAATTTTCTATAGATTCATGAGGATGGAGATCGGTATGAGAAAACATAATTACTCCTTCTGATAACGACTAAAATTCTTTCTCTTGCCCTTAAGTACTGTCTTCTAGCTTTAGCCTATTGAACTTGTTGCTGTTACTAACTCAATTCTTTAAAGACTTTTACTAATTGTAACTGGAATTAGAAGGATATTCTATTAAGCCATATCATTTGATTTTTCTCAAAAAAATTGGTTCTGGAAGCTCGCTAAAGCACCCAAAAAATTTAAACAGAATTATCCCTAAATCTAGATAGAATTGTGTTTAATGTACCAAGTCCAAACTCAATAGTTTCGATAACCTGAAGTCCAACAAATAGCAAGAAAAATTTTATCTGGCAGTGAAAGCAATGATGCTCTCATAAATTTCACTAAAAATCAGAAGCACCCTATTCAGAAATCTCCACTAACATCAGAATTATTTAAAGCATTCCTTAATATGGTTAGGGTTTTCCTTATTAAATTTTAGATTGACAAAGTGGAGATGGACATCACAAGCATCAGGAAGTTTTCTTATAAATTATGCTTAATGGTGATATTTTGACTTATCCCGAATAAGAAATCAAGATTTATTTTGATTATTAAATATAGATGGTGCAACAGTAGCAAGCTGATGGCAATGCAGGCATCGTATTCCTAAAGAACTCTTTGGTAATTTAAAGAGACTTTCTTAAGCTCTTGATGTTTTGGCTGTCAATATTCCGTATGACGCATGCTTACATATAGAAAGTCTAGCAACCAAATTCAGAAAAACAATAAGGCAAATAGACTCAATAATTTAAGGAGAATACTTAGTGAAGTGAAAGAAGGAAATGACACATAAGGCAACATACAGCACCTGATAGACATAACTCGCAAAACTTTAGAAAGAAAAAATCACGGGAAAAATGGTGGGCATGGCATGAAAGCACTTTTTATTACGTTTGAGTGATTAATTTTATTTAAAAGAGTTACAATTATATGAGATAGTTATTTCTAAAAAATTAAAGTTCACAGATTAATTATAAAGATCCAAAGAAATATATTGAGAACCATTAGAATATGTAAGTTTCATAAATATTTAATAATTTGTAATTCATTATTTTATAATTTTCTATTTTAATAAATTATGTATAAATGTTTTTGCACTTATAATCAAAATATAAAATTTAAATAGTAAAATTAATAAAATGTCAGGATCCTCATTATATTTAAAATTCTTAATCAAAAAATTTATTAATTAAATAAATATCATTCTTGAGATTACGTTTCTGTCCTCATTTATTAGATCTTTGAATAAAGTTTTTACATCATATTTTTGGTATATTAATTTATTTGCCACTTACTTTTATAAAATTATTACTAATTCTTGGAGACAAAACCAATGACTTAATCAAGTATCTGATCTCCATTAATCTTTGCTATTTCATTTAAGCAACAGCCAGCAGACAAAGATACACTCAATTCATCATCGTCATCGTCTTCATCTTCAATCTTGACAATCTAGATGCATGAAATCAAAAGATTCACAAGTTCAAAGTAGCATTGAGCAATGTATCCTTTGTTGTAAGTTCTCTTCGCTATTCTACGGCCTTCTTCTTCGGCTAAACTTGTCCAGAACTCGATAGCTTGAGCTCCAACTTTTTCAACATCGTTTCTAGCTGAAGTAGCAGTGATCTCACAAATTTTACTGAAATAAAACTCGATGCTCTCATATTCTTGTCTGCCGATATCAACCAAAGTTTGCATAGCAACGATTCTAATTTCTTCGTCTTAGCATGAAAAAGCTTCAAAGATCCTACCCATGATGTAATCACGCTCGTGCACTACCATGAAGTTTGGTGATGCGAATGGAAGAGCGTGGTAAAGGGCCTTTATTGCTAGCAAAGTTGTACCTTCCAATAGAGGATCTGCAATTATATTACGAGTTAGGGCTTGAATCACTAAACTCTTCAATTCATTGTTCAAATCATCTGGTAAAACAATTATATGATTTTAAAATCTAAGCCAAACCAAGTTTTATAATTTACTAGCTCTTCACACACAAATCCTAGAGTCTCAATAGATGCATGTCTAATTTCAATTTGCTCATGAGCACTGTTATTAGATAAGTTGCCAATAATATCAAGCCACTCCCCTCTTGGAATTTCAATAGCAGCTATAGATGCAATTGCACTTGCAATTTGTCTGCGAACCACACTTGAAGGCGTGACTAAACAAGCTAGCAAGGCATCTTTAATATTATCTTTAAACTCTCTATCCAAATTTATCCAGAAATCTTCGTATCTTGGGTCCTATTAAATTTTGTTAATTTATCTTTAAATTCTTATAATATGAAGAAACTATTGTAAAATACAAAATCTAACTAAGGGGATTTTTCCAATGAGGTAGATATTTGTTGGTAAAACTGAGATGTGTAAATTTTCACTTACTTGAGATCTGCCAGAAGAAATGAAATTTTTAAATACCAAGGCTGCAACCATTTAATCCCCGAATTTTATCATAACACATTAATTAACTAAATTATAAATTAATTAAATATTATTATTTATAAATTAAAGAATAAGAAAATCTTTTTAGACTTTTTTTTTATTTTTATAAATTATAATTGTTCAAACTAAATCATAAAAAAATTATTTAAAAACTTCAAATAGTATATTTATAAAGTAAAATAAAAAATATTTTTTATTTAAATTTTCAATAAATTTTCTTTATGAGATAAAATATCGAAATTAATTAAGAAGAATTAAAATTTACATTTTATTTTTTCAATAATAATTTAGATTATAATATAAACAATTTTACTTTATTGAATTTAATAAAAGTAGACTTAATTGTTCTTATACTTTTCTTAAAAAAAGTTTATTAAATATTAACAATTTTATGCTTATTTAAACAATAAATGTATAAAAAATAAATTAAGTATATCATTATTAACAAGATATTACTTTCTTAAGAAATTCACAATTCGTAAAACCTCGGAAAAATGTTTCAAATTTAAAATTCTGATTTCTTTACATAATAAAATATTTTCAAAATTTTCACTAAATCCAACCTAGTGACAAATATTAATATTCAAAGAACTGTAAATATTTAAATTTTTTCTCATTAAAATTCAAAACCAATTATAATTTATCAATTAAATAAATTTTTGAAATAATTTTAAAAATAATAATTCTTAATGTTAATATTTTTTTATAACAATAAGAATTAATATAACAAATTAAGAATAAATAGAAAGTGAAATGAAATAGAATCATGATGAGGAAATTTAAAATGATAGATATTGATATTTATTTTTTAAAGTTTTATTTTTTATTTTTTTATCAAAAATTGAATGCCAAACTTTAAAAGAAATAAAAATTATCTTTCAACCATTTCTTTTTATTTTTAATGTTTTGATATAGGAAGTTGAGCACCGATAATTATTGTATAAATAAAAAGAAATTAATCATAGAAATTCATGAACCACTAAGCTAATTAATATCAAAGAAATTTCCAAGTTATAATCTAATTTATATATAATAATTCAGTTATCACTAAATTTCATATGAAAGAATTCTAATAAATAGATATTTTTTATTATTACTAAAATACATAAGAATAGGAAATATTAGAAATACAAATAAATAGTTTTAATGTATATTATTACAACTGGCACTAATTAGGAGTATTACTAATTTAAATTTGATTTATTTATTTAATTATTTATATTAAAATTGTGCAAGTGTGCAAAAGTATAATTATTAAACATGGGGTGTTGTGATTGTGCAAAAATATATTTATTAATGATGGTGTAAAAGTGCGATGGCGTTATTATTTCACGGAGAGATGTGTAAATGACATTGAGCGCTTGATATCTAATGGTGAAATCACTTTGCAATATGACTTCCTTACATGCCTTGCCAAACTCGATATCGGACAATGCGATTATGTTATGATCTCAGTGTGAATCTCCCGGGATGTATATGCAATCACAGGGTACGTGCGTTTGATCAGCGAATGTCTCCAAAACTGGCAAATCGGTTTAGCTCGACTGCGATTATATGAACTCCTCTCTCGACCTCACCAGATTTTCACATACCGTGCTCCATTCGTCACATAGTACCATTTCTTTCAGAAAGGCGATCGGGTATCAAAGAGTATGTATTCGCACTAGCAGAGGATCACTTGAAAAGATTAGACTTACTTGATTCCATGTTTATATATCTCTCTATTATTTAAATTATTATAAATTCTAATTAAATATATATTTTTGCACAATCACAACACTCCATGTTTAATAATTATACTTTTGCACACTTGCACACACTTGCACAATTTTAATATAAATAATTAAATAAATAAATCAAATTTAAATTAGTAATACTCCTAATTAGTGCCAGTTGTAATAATATACATTCAAACTATTTATTTGTATTTCTAATATTTCCTATTCTTATGTATTTTAGTAATAATGAAACATAACTTTTTATTCATAGGTTTAATGTATTATATTAATTATAAAAAGAACATTTAAATGTGATTAATTTATAGATTAATCTATAGATTATTGTTGCTTACATTATTATAATTTATAAATATTTAAAATAGAAAAAGTAAAATATTTATATTTTTTGTTTAGTTTATTAAATTTGAATTTTATGCATGTAAATTGACTCTAAATCTTTTTTATCTAACCCTATTTACTCTTTAATCTCAATATTTACTTTAAATAAGATTATTATATAATGTTAATATATTATTTAAAAAATTTTAGATTATTAAATATAATAATTTAAGCAATGTCTAATTTAATTAATAAAAAACAATACAAAAAATTTCAATTAATTATTGGAATTTCATTTATATTATACTAAGGTAGAAATATTGAATTGTAAGATGATCATTATCGTTAAATTAATAAAGTGTGAAATATATTTTAGCCTCTTATTAATTAATTAATCTTACTAAAACATTATAGCAGGGTTCATGAATTTTCTCTCTAATCTTGGAGACTTTGACATCATTTGCTTTCTAATCTTTACAGCGCATCATTAGCAAATTTATTTCAATGTTCTCATGCACAATCGGTGCTATCAAAAGTATATCTGTATTGCCTTGAATCGGTAGGTTTAGATAATTTCTCCGTGTATTTGCGCGATTATCTTGTTAGTTACTGCTGTTCCCTCTATAACAGTATACTGTTAGTTCACAGCAAACTCTGTAAAAAACAGTAAAAAATGCAAAATATGCATTTTTTAATTTAATCTGTTGGTGTGCCTTCATATCATACTTACTATTTTCAAGAATATATTCAATTTTAGGGTAAAATGTTTCTGTTTTAGCAGAAACTTATTTCTTATTAGAGAATTCATCTTGAACAAAAGATTTTTAATTTTACCCTAAAATTGAATATATTCTTGAAAATAGTAAGTATGATATGAAGGCACACCAACAGATTAAATTAAAAAATGCATATTTTGCATTTTTTACTGTTTTTTACAGAGTTTGCTGTGAACTAACAGTATACTGTTATAGAGGGAACAGCAGTAACTAACAAGATAATCGCGCAAATACACGGAGAAATTATCTAAACCTACCGATTCAAGGCAATACAGATATACTTTTGATAGCACCGATTGTGCATGAGAACATTGAAATAAATTTGCTAATGATGCGCTGTAAAGATTAGAAAGCAAATGATGTCAAAGTCTCCAAGATTAGAGAGAAAATTCATGAACCCTGCTATAATGTTTTAGTAAGATTAATTAATTAATAAGAGGCTAAAATATATTTCACACTTTATTAATTTAACGATAATGATCATCTTACAATTCAATATTTCTACCTTAATAAATTTTAATTAAAAATATATGATTAAATATAATTTTTTATCAATTAAAGTTATTTAATTTTGAATTATTTTTAATAATAATTATAAAAAAAGAAGTTACATATAAATGCAGTCAGTATATGATGCTCTTTTCATTATTTTAAGTCAAAATTTATAAAATAATATATATTATTAATAAATAAATAAAATGTACTTTACCTCATAATCTTTAAATTAAAATTATATATTTTAAATTTAAAGAATATAAACCCCAATACGTATGTACACATAGAATTTGTAAGTTGATAAAAAGTTTTAAGTATATCGATAAATAAGGAAATTTAAAAGGACAGAATTTAACTTAATTTGAGGAAGCCGATCTCGAGAATGCAAGTACGGTGAAAATGGGAAAAATTTCATGATTTTATTTTAAGGCCATACTTACCAGTCTTATAGAGTTTGACATGCTGATCAAGAATATATGGGGTTTGTACCCTGTTGACCGATTAGTTGCAAAGTTTTACCGTTCACACTATTTGTGAGGGAATGCGGTTTTACCTCCACATTTGAATTAAGTTTGATTTTTATTAATTAATAATTACTACTTTAATAATTAAACTAATAATGGTAATCAAAAGGTGATCAATTTACAATGCCTATCGCACTTTCTTTATTACCAACGCACCTCGCACCCACTCCACTAACTTCACTGCGCTTTGTGTGCACTTTGAACAACAGCTCGAGTTCTATCGATTCATGTTCTCCATTTTTGTAAACGCACTTTTTTCATATTTTTCGCACTTATTTAAGCGCTATTTATATACACTGATGTTTGTTACACTCAATAGCCAATTAAGCTTAGGTATTGTAACAAACATTTCACTAACACATTTATCCTAAATTACTAATAAATCACTGGCACTCTATATAGGGTGCCTTAATTCACTCTATATAAATTAACTAGGTGCTTAAGGCAAGCTTAATATTCTACTCTGTAAATTTTAGATTATTTCGCATATTTATTTAGGTTTTATAAATAGGATAATTACAAATAAAACAATTTAATTAGGGTGCTTAATTAATAATAAATAAAGTAAGTATAATAAATTGGAGAATCATTGATCATATTATTTAAAATCTTAGATTTTAGGAGATATAGAGGATTTATATACAAATAATAAGATTAGGGTTATATATTTTATAAGATAGGGATTTTTAAAAGATAAAAAGAGAGAATTTTTTTGGAAAATTATTAAGAAATTAAATTAAATTAAATTGAATTAAAATAAAAAAGTAAAAATAAATAAAATAAAAATGGTAAGTATAATGCTTATAAATAAGCTCCAGTTATTAAAAAACTTTTGTTTTGAGTTTGATTTTCAATAAAAAAATCATTTTATTCTATAACCAGGATCATAGTTTTATTTGAATATTAAATTCATATTTAATTATAATCATTTCCTGGATTAATATATATTCTAAGGGAACCATTTTATTTTTCCCAACTTTATACTGTAGTCCCAGACTAATACTTAAACTTTTTAATTGAAAAAAAACATTTTCAATTTCCCAATTCTCATTTTTAACTCTTTGAGAAACCATTTTTCTCATTTTATCACTTTAGCTTTAATCCTAGAGTCCCAGACTCTTTTATTTATTTAGTTCTCTCCCGGGGGCTCCTCTTCAAAGTAGTAATTTTTATTTTGCATATAGCAAGTTCACAGTTTCACGTTTCACATTTATATTATTTTTAGCCCCCGAAATTATTTTATTTTTTCTCGAATTTATACACTTTTTTCACCACAAGTAATTTGAATATTAGATTTATTCATCCATTAAAATTGTGGATTTATTCCAAGTAAAAATAACAACAATAATAAATAAATAAATAATTAATTAATTTTTATTATGAAAATAGTTCTTATCATACTTTTATATTTTATATACTTTTAACTTTGGAAAATTATTCATTGCTTATAATTATAAATTAAATTAATCATTAACTTATTTATCAACATAAATTCATTATTTATTATTCAGATTTAAATTCAAATTATTTTATAAAGTTGCATTTTTGCAATGATAATACAAATGAAATTATTATTATTAATTAATTTATCTTTTTATATATTTTTCTCTTGAATTTGAATTTATAATTTAGTCTAGGATAAAAATTAAGCTTACAAATTTTACAGAGAAATTAATTTAAAATTTATATTTAAATAGAGCTTATTTATAGTTGCTAATATATTTATATATTTATATAACTAGGGGGTTTTAAATAAGCCTCAAATGTATTTTAAATTTAAGTTAAATTAAGTATTTATTATTCTTTATTCCTCAGCATTAATATTTTAATTAAATTTGCATAAGTAAAGAATTAATAAATGGCTTTAATTTATTTATAGTTAACAAAGTTAACATTTTTTATTTCAAAGTTAAATAAGCATTTATTACTATATTTAAATAGATTTATTATTAATGAAACTTATTCATTAATGCTTATTTAATTTGATATCCGCCAGATCTCTAAGTCAATTTCTAAGTGATTACTTGATAAATTCTAATTTTTAATAGTAAATTGGGCCAAAATTTACAAGAATTTTTCAATCAAGTAATGCACTCAGCATATTAAACCCAGCACATCAAGGCGGATATTATAGGATTTATGCATGAATCCTAGAAGCCAATTATAAATAAAGAAATAAATAAAATTAAATAAAATCGCTAAATTTATTAGCCTACACATATTTGATTAAAAATCAAATCATAAAAATTATCAACTAAAACTTAATAGCTATATAAAAGCTATATATTGGGACGGAAATTCCGAAAAGTAAACTTAATTTTACTTTTAATTTAAGATTTGTTTATTTTATCTTTATTTAAGAGGAGTGTACCTCTACATATTTTTATTTGTTTTTCATTTTAATTGAAATTAGTTTAGAAAAACGACTGTAACATACACAAGCGAGTATACTAAAGAAGTCTGTCAGAACTAACAAGTTTAAAATTTGGAGAAAAATAATTTTATTTGAAACAATTTTGAGAAGTTGAAAATTTTAATTTAACTTTTATTTATTATTATAACTTTATTTTTTATTGTTTAATTTATAAGTGTAGGTTGGAAATCGAATATTCAAATTTATAGTTTGAATGAAAATGAAGAAATAGAATAAATTAGTTGTAAAAATATGAATATAATTTATTTTTTCAAAAACATAAAAGAATAGTTTTTGTATTCTTGATTTATTTAATTAATTTTTATTTAACTTTTATATAAGACATTTTGGCTTCTCTAATTCTCTTCTCTTATATTCTATTTATTATAAATCTAATTAAATTAGAATTAATGTCTTAATAATAATTAATTAACTTATTAAATTTATATATATAGCTATTAATGTCTTTATTTTTGAACTTCTCTTTTATTTATATTCAAATTAATTCCTTATTTATTTTAATTTAATTTAGTCTCTTTGATATTTATAGAATAGTAAAAGTATATTGAAATTCTCTATATTTGAGCAAGAAATGATAAATACTTGGTTAATAATATATTTAGTAACAAAGAATAGCATGCATAAATTTAGCTATAGTAAACAATCAAAATTAAAGGAATAAATTTCTATTAGCGAAATTAATTTTATAAGTAAACTTATTTTTCTTATATATCAATTTGCTATTAATTTCAATTAAAATTAGTTATTTGAGTCTTGAATATAGCTTGAAGTATTTTCAATTTGTTTTAAAGCCCTTTATATATATTCTGAATTCATAAGTCTTTCAAAGATATAGAATCCAAGGCTGCTGTAAATACATGATAAAAGCAGCGTCTAACTAATTTTAATTAATTCTACTTATATTCATTCCTAATTCTTTCATAAAAGCTGCCCAATAACCTCTATAATAAATGTAAAAATTACAATAAATTTACTTTGATTAAGCCCTAGTATTCAAAAGATTCAAGTCTCTATTTTTAATCCAAGAATACATTAATTCAACAGTGCAATTCAATAGTGATAAGGCCCTAAAAACATTATAGGCAAAGCCAAATCAAAGTACTTATCCATAATACTTTGTGATCTGTGATAAGGGGCATTATAAAGTAAAATTAAAGTATTATCTCTCCAACTAGAATCAACTGAATCCAATACATTAACCAGTTTACATAAGAAGTACATAAATGAGTGCTAGTTAGTTCTTCCATGATTAACTGTATAGTACAGCTCTCTGTACTTGCAACTCCAATAATTAAATTCATTTATTTTAGTCTCTGTGAATTTGTAACTCTATTTTTTACATAAGGGGCAGTCCAACCTCTGTGTCTTTAATCAGTTTAGTTAAGAGTTGATTCATCAATATTGATAATTCTCCTACCCTTACTTAAGTGTTCCACGAATTACTGGGCTGCATACTATCTTTATAACTTACTACTATTGCTATTATGCAAAGTTGAAATCTACTTGATTTATTTATAAGTCATCATTAATTCATTTTTCAAGAATCTTCTTATCATTTACTTGCTACACCTTAACTATATATTCTTCTGTAAACTTTGCTGTATATCAGAAAGTTGCACTGGTTAAGTGTTATACATTAACATATTAACGATATGAGTGCGTGCTCTGCTATGCAATTTCTTATACTTGCCTCTATTGATTTATTTTAGATTCCAGAATTAAGCTTTCTTTACTGGGCTTCTTAAGTACCTTCTTAATTTATAGTATGAAATACCAAGTCTATCCATTATTTAGAAATAAGTTAACTTTTCTGAAACTCTTAATCTAAGTGATTCCTCTGCAAGTTTAAGTTCTTTCTCTTACAATTATTTCTCTTTCCTTAATTACTTTTGTAGTCTACGAGGAACTATTGCATCAAATTGTGTGTGCTAACCAAAAATTGGAATTTAATCTTTGACTTTATGATTTACAATGACTTTAGCTTCTAGAGCTTTGAAATCAAAATCTAAAGCACTATCCATCATACTCTAGGGTTCTAAATCCGATTTCTTATACTCAGTGTAAAGCTTTAGCACTAGCTAACCAAGAGTCTTAATTTAACTATCATTAAGTAATTATTCTTTGGCTCCTTTTTTAATACTTTCTCTATACTTTTCTTTTGGATCTATGATAAATCCATCGATTTCAAACTCTGAAATTTCATCTCGAATTTCATTGAATAATTAAATCATATCCTTTTCACTCACTTCCTCTATACTCACATCTGCAAGAGTTATGTTCCTCTAGTAAAGCATATTAGTTGTTAAGTATTCTGCATAATCTTTAGAATCTTCAGAACCACTAGAAGAGCTCTGCTCTTCACTAGAACTATTACCATCATAATCTTTATCTTCTAACCTAAAGAATTCTGACAGTCTAGACTGTCGTTTTTTAGAATATGATTCCATCAATGGATTCTTAAATTTAATTATAATGAATTGTGTTGGTGCTGGTAGGAATTCCGCTAGCGGAAATTGGATCGTGCTGGTACGATTTCATTATTATGAAAAGCCCTCTCTGATTTTAGTAACGGTAGTGTCTTCCTGAATCGAAATTGACCTATATAAAATGGTTTAAGGCACCTTAATTTTAAAATTTAATGAACCAATAGAAACTTACTGGTATCAATGTTTCAGAACTCGTCCAGAAGTGCAAAAGTAAGAAAGAGCTATACAACTTTCTTGCCCAAGACTGCCACGCTTTCTTACCAAAAGCGGACTCCACCAACATTTATTTCCTTAAGTAAATCATAAGAGCAGAGAAAGACGTAAACCCTAGCTTAACCCTGTAACTGTTAATATAGTACGTAAGAAGAGACGCAGTTAAGGTGCCAGCAGTGCCTCAAATCGATGGACTTACAGTTCAAGACTTTCTCGATTATGCAAGAGGGTCTTCAAGACTGCTGCAATACTTGCCTGAAGAACGAGATTGGGTCCACCTTGACAGATAATGGATCTGCGATTTGCTCTTCACCTTAGACACCGACGGTGTCTCCCAGATGATTCATGATGCAATGCTCTAACGAAGAGAAAAGCTCGAGTAAAATAGATATCTCGTTATAGAAATGAGACCCGAGTTCGTGGACGCTCTCAGCAGATGCCTTAACTTTAGCAGTAAGTTTACTCTCTCTTAATTTCTTGTGTAGCTGAGCGAGGTAAGGCTGAGAATCTCGTTAAGGATTCATCTAAAAGAAAGAGAACCCGTGAATAGTTAGAGGAGGTAAAGGATTATGAAGATGCTTTGAAATAAGATAAGCAGGAATTCTTGCAGTAAACTAAAAAGTTGAAGCAATAACATGATAATATGGAAAGTGAGTTGCTTGACTTACGCAAGATGAAAGAGCAGTTTATGCAAGATGGTAACCTGTAGAATATGCAAAATCAATCTCCAAACATGAGTCAATGAGTGCTGCTGCTTCTATTCCTCCACGATTCTCTATATGCTATTAATAGAAAAAACATGAATATGGTGAATTTCTTTAAAAAATTAAGATAAATCTCATATTCTTAATCTTGGTTTTCTCTCTGAATTTCTATGGTTTATGTCGCTTTTAAAGTGCCTTCTCTCACTCGAGGCTGCCTTCAGCCATCTTTCCATTGTCTCTTCACTCTCTGGCAGCTCTGTATAAGTGCAAGTGAATGTTTTATCTCTAGCACTGCGACGAGTAACCAACTCTCAGGTCTTATTTTATTCTTTGATTAATTCAAGCTTTTGTTAACCTTTCAATAATCTTCTCTTTGAACTTGCAGAACTGCTTTTGCTTTTGGATCTCTCTCTGCTTTGAGCCTTAGTAATTTCATGCTGCTACCGCTTTAAACTCCTGTGCACCAATTGCTATACCTGCTCGAATGGTTTATCTTGATGCACAGGGTTTTAACTCATCTTCTATTCAATAAGCTCTATGAGAGAAGGTTAATAAAAACCCAACTTACTTTATTCACCTTATTCTTCAATTTATTAAGGCCCCTTTTCTTCTTCAAGATTATCTTGCTTCACTACTGCTGCTGGGTTGCTTGCTTCACTGTAAGCTTTCTCAGTGAGAGATACAATATGTTTAACGATTTCTCTTACAATATTATCTTGCTCCTATTCGTTTGAAAGCTCTGCAGAAATTTATTCTTAAGGCACCTGGTTTTATTCAATAAAATTTTCCATTGCTTCTAATCGATTTTATAAAATTGATTATACTTAATTGTGCTTGCGAGCAAGTATAAGCTCTATCTCTTTCTTTTCAACTATAAGCAGCTGCTCTGCACTATCTTTAGAAGCTTGCTTATATAATACTCGCTGCCACCTGCCTTTAGTGTTAAGTCTCCCAATTCTACCAATGATTTATTCTTCAGATCTTTGTGAGAAAACATCAGCAATGATTAAATATGAACCACCATTTTAATCGATTTCATCATTAGTTTAGATATCTGTTCCTCTCCCCTGTGGCTCGTTGAGCAAGTAAACCCCGTAGTTTTTGCTTGCATTTCTCATTAAATACCTGCCTTCAAGCACATATTCAATTGCAGTCGCCTAGGAGTGGTTGAAACTAATAAAATCAAAATTAGATTTCTTTAAACCTATTTCAATAGCACTGTAATTTGTTGAAGCCACTATTAAAACTGGTGAAACAGCTACTTAATTCTTTATGATTTCCTTGATTCTTTGTAAGTAATCTCCTTGATTTGAACTTACCAGCAAGTCTGATAACTAGTTTTCTTATCTCCTTACAGTTTATCAAGGGTAGGGAATACTACAGGTGTGCTATGCAAAGCTAAACTAAGACAATTTTCTTCACCTTGAGAAAGATGGCTTCCTGAAAATCCAATAATACTTCTTGATTGCTTGTAAAAATTTAGCTGGTTTATAATGTTGTCAGCGGAGCCATCGAAGAGAATCCAGTCGTATTCATCAATAAGCACGATGCTATCGTGCCACACACTCATGAATTTAGCAGCCTTCATTTGTTTCTTGAGTTGTGGTTGAGTGAAAAAATAAATGCCTGTACTTTTTGCAAAGAAATTATGGTTTGAATCAAGATCCATTGCACTAATAACTTTTTGAAATTTTTGATAATCTCTCTGCACTAAGTGCTCATTCTTGCCAACTATGATTACGGATATCTTCATTTTAAGAGCTATAAGAATGGCTAACGCAACGCAAATCAAGGTCTTGCCATTACCAATACCAAAATGTATTAAATGGTTTGCGTGCAAGTTTTCGCAAATATAGTTAATGCACAAAATTTGAGAACTATATAACTTAAAGCCAAGATTTTGCTGCAGCTTTTCTAAGTCATAACTCACACTTAACCTTTCATTCTGTGGCTTTGAATTGAAAGCACGAGCTAAGATGTTCGAGATATTAGCGTTCTCAAAGAGTTGAAGTAGATCTACAATTGTTTTATCAGAGAAAGCTTCCATATTTTTGGGTAAGTGTAAAATTCTTTGAATTTCAGAGCAGTCGCCATTAAGGCAATTTTCAATAATGCTGTTGCTCACACTCACATTCTTTTCAATTTAAGCTTCTATGATTTGCTGCTGAAGCTTCTTGAACTGCTCTACTTTGCCTACCCACTGCTCGTCTCTGCTCTGCAGCCTTTATGCAAGGCCTTTCATAAAGTAAACCATAGTGTTTGAATCAATAACCTCTTACTTCTGTAAGAAAGTAGCCCTAGTAATTGATATATAATCTTTGAGAGCTTCAACTGTAGGAGAGCAAGAGAGAGCACAAATTCTTACGAAGTACTCTGTGTATTCTACAGGTATGTCTCTTATTAAGTGCAAGCCACAGTCTTGCTTGAGTAGAGTCATGAAAGGCACATTCAAGATAAAGAATGAAGTAGGTATTAGCTTTTAAACTTGAGAGTCGACTGCGAATAATTACCAAGTTTAACCCATTAATTGTATAATATAGGGGAGAGTAGAATCCAATTTCTGCACTGGTGCAAGCTGTTTAGTGAATGCTGCAACTGAATTAAAGAATACAAAGTTCGCTAAACCTAGAGCTTGTCTCGTATTAGGTGAGCGAATTAATAATAAGATTGATTCTTGAATTAATTCATCTTCGATTTATACTCTTTCTCCCATATAATAACCAAGAGCAGCTAAAAAGATACGTGGCTTTGAGTCTTCATCTAAATTAATATTGCTCTAAATTAAATCCACGAGCAATGAGAACAAGTTCTCGCTTAGTTTCTGGTCACTAACGTTCTCAAAATTGCTTAGGAAGGAGAAAAGTGACTGGGTGTTTCGAGTAACTATTTCTTGCAAAATGCAAGACCTTTAATAATATTAAGAATTCTTGAAACTTTCGAAGTGCTTTATGAGAATCTCATGGCCAATGATCGAGCCATAGTTAATAAAGAGTTGAGGTAAGGGTTCTTTATTTTGATTTTAATCACTTGCAAAGCTGAGACTCGTAGCTTATTCACTCTCCTTAATCTCTTCGATAGCAGCAGTAACATCTAGAGGCTATGATACCACGGATTTACTCTAATAGCTGTGCTTGATCTTCTTTGGCTTTTGTTATTTATATACTTTCTCACATACTACTTAAAATCAAAAGTTTTATTATAACCTGCAAAATCCACCTGCTACAGCAGCATTTTCAAGTTATAGTTATTTTATTGCAGAAATTCTTTAGCACGGTTGATTTTAGCGCTGTCTTGCGATTTTAATACTCAAACTTAATGCCCTTGGCTTTAAAATTTTCTTCAAAATTTCCATTGGCTTGATGATTTTCAAAAATCCAATCTGAGCTTGACTAATCAGGTGCCTCCTGCGGCACTTGCAAATCATTAATACCTTCTAAATAGAAGATAATATCGAAGATTTAAGCTTACCAGCACTCGCTTCAAAGTTATTGAAGGCCGATTTCAGAGGTTTTCTAAAATCCAGTAGCTGGATTCATCTGATTTATGCTTAATTTTAATGAGTAATTCGACTGGATTTTACTATTAAACCACTGGATTATTAAAATTTCGACTGGATTATTGATCCTTAACTATATGAAAAAACACTCTTTTGCTTATATCCTCCGGATTTATAGCTGGCTCACTGCCAAACCAAGACAATAATGATTATTCACTATAACTCATTAAACGAGTAGCTTAGAGTCGCCTGGAGGTGGGTGGTTGAAGAGCTGTGATAAATTTTAGGAATTTTCAAGATGGGCAAAACCCAAAATTGGCTTTTTGAAAAATGTCGAAATCCGCGGCAACTTTCGAAATTCAAACCTTTCCCCGTCCATAACTGAATAATGGCCAGTAGAAATGTGAAGACGAGAATATCTAGAAGTTAATGGCACCCGAAATCGAAAATTTGGGTCTTCAGTTTTGACCCTAAAAAATGCTTTTTGGCTTAAGCCAAAGCACTGGATTATAGAGGTCAGACCGGTATAATACTATACCAATGTTGAAAAATCTCGAGAACGGCCCCGACAACCTACTGGATTTCAAACTGCTCTGAACTTAAAATTAAAAATCACACTAATCTAATCATATTAATCTAATAATATTCAAACTTTATAAGAACCGTGATAGTCCCAACCCTTCTTTTGCATTCTCGAGATCGGCTCCCTCAAATTAAGTTAAATTCTGTCCTTTTAAATTTCCTTATTTATCGATATACTCAAAACTTTTTATCAACTTACAAATTCTATGAGTACATAAACCCCAATACGTATGTACACATAGAATTTGTAAGTTGATAAGAAGTTTTAAGTATATCGATAAATAAGGAAATTTAAAAGGACAGAATTTAACTTAATTTGAGGGAGCCGATCGAGAGAAGGCAAGTACGGTGAAGTTGGGAAAAAAATTATAATTTTATTTCGAAGCCATACTTACCAGTCTTATAGAGTTTGAGATGCTGATCAAGAATATATGGGGTTTGAACCCTGTTGACCGACTAGGGGCGAAGTTTTACCGTTCACACTATTTGTGAGGGGATGCGGTTTTACCTCCACATTTGAATTAACTTTGAATTTAATTAATTAATAATTACTACTTTAATAATTAAACTAATAATGGAAATCAAAAGGTGAACAATTTACGATGCCTATCGCACTTTCTTTATTACCAACGCACCTCGCACCCACTCCACTAACTACACTGCGCTTTGTGTGCACTTTGAACAGCAGCTCGAGTTCTATCGATTCATGTTCTCCATTTTTTGTAAACGCACTATTTTCATATTTTTTCGCACTAATTTAAGCGCTATTTATATACACTGATGTTTGTTACACTCAATAGCCTTTAAAACTAAGGTATTGTAACAAACATTTCACTTGCACATTTATCTGTAATTAATCTTATATCACTCTCACACTTTATAAGGTGCCTAAATTCACTATATTAAAATCACGTAGGTGAATAAGGTGCCCTAATATTACACTGTATATAAATAATTTAAGGTAATTCAAACTTTTCCCTTATATAGATCTTTGATCTTTTTTTGCAAGCAGACATTTTATTAATTAATCAAAAATTAAATTAATTAAGGTAAGTACAATAATAGTTGCAATTTTTGCATACGAAGCCCTAAATCTGCATTATTTTGAGATATTTACTATTTTTAATACTATTATTGACAATTGTTTACATATTTTATAAGATATGGATTTTTATAAGTGGATATAAGAAAAATATTTCGGAAGAATTATAGTTATTTATTTTAAATGCTTTAATTAAGTTTAAAATATTTTTTATAAATTAAAGGTACTTATTTATAAAATAAATATGGTTATTAATTTCATTTTTTATTGTGAGTACTAAACATTTTTCAACATTACTTTAGATTTAATTTATTTAGAGAGAATAAATAAGAAATAAAGAATAAAATAAATAAGAATAAAGAATTTTGTTTTTAATTTTTAGAGAAATTAAGATTAATTAATAATAAAAAAATATCTGGCACTTACCAAGCCAGTTTAATATTGGAATTAATTGAATTAATTCCCCTGCTCAACCTTTTCTAGGTCTCTTCTTAAGCAATTCGTCTTCCTCAGCTGCTTGCTTTCTAGTCTTTATTTTGATAGGAGTACTGGAGTTTGAACTGGATGTTGCTTCATCATAGGTATCTTGAGAATCTGATTCCAATTTTTTGGAATTTTTAGCCTGCCTTTTTTTCTGTGCTTTTCCTTGATTTTGAGTGTTCTGAAACGAAAATGAATTTGTTGGATTGACTTTGAGAGGTGGCAATGCGAATTTATTATTTTGAATCTCTGGTAATTTTAATTACTGCTCAGCTAATGATTTAAAACTAGTCCAAAATTAAGTTGCTTAAGAGTAATTCCTTTGATCATAAATTAGGTGGAACATGTTGTGTAAGGTCTTGTCAATTTTTCTATCATTAGAATTGCAAACTTGGACTTAATAAAAAATGTTGACTGCTCCAAAGAAATCCTTAATAAAGTCATGCTAGTTGAGTTCTTCGATTGAGTCGGCAAGGTCTGAAACATATGATTTTGGATCTTTGGTGATTTTGTATGTTAAGCTATCTCTGTTAAGGTAAAACCAATCTCCTTGATTTTATTTGATTACAATGAATTCTTGATTTTCATTGTCAACAGTCCATATTAAAATAGGTGAAACGTTAAGATTTGACAAAAACTACAACAACTTACCTTCTAGTTTGCTTTAATCAAGCAATTCATATTTAGTTTTACACTCGAATTTTTGAAGTTTGAAATTTTGGAAATTACTGTCATGGATAACACCAGCAAAGTTATCAACGTCGAACATTTTGTTTCTGGAGAGGGCAAGTGCTAAAATATCTGGCTTTCTTAAGTTCACGATAGAGTGCTGAATTGCTTATTCGTTACAAATAAAGTACGTGCTGCTCATAATTGTATTCAATGCATGGAAGAATTGATTGAATTTATTTGGTCTTTTAAGGCTCATTTTTTGAATATTTTGAATATCATTAAGGTCGGTGGAATTTGATTAACTAATAGTATTTTTTTCATAATACTCTGTCTTGATTAAATATTGTGAGAACTTGACTACATTCTAAAATAACTTATCATAGTTTAAGGAGTAGAGGTGAGTTATCATTGAAGGGTTCTAGCTTATTGAGAACCTGTTCTGCGGGAATATATCAAGTTTAAAATTAATAAACTGTTAAATTTAGTTTATCTGTTAGTGGTTTCTGGGAGGATTTTGCTGAATCATAGGTTGAATTTAATGAGGTGGTTGATTTTAATTTTGGTTGTTGGGAGGAGCTTAAATAATAGGAGGATTTTATCCTTGCATTTAATTTTGCTGAGGCGGGTTTTAGACTAATTAATTAGCCAAGGGGTTTTAGTTGGGATTTTGTTGATTTTAATCAACCAATTGCTATCCAATAGCGACTCTTTCGCTAGCTTATTGCTAGCTTTACTAAATTTAATTCTCTGAAGAAGAGAAGTATCTGTTGTTAATTTTAGCTCTGCATACACTGCACGGTTAATTCTCGTTGCAACTCTCTGAGTTGGGGCAATTACTCATCATTTATGTTTAAATTTTTTGAATTATTTATTATAACTATTTAATTATTGCTCTGGCTTAAATAGGGTTGGCTAAATATACCAATTTTTAGAGCAAACTTTTAAAACTTAAAAAAATGGAATTTTTGAAGCCAAAATTTTGAGCAACCTAAATTTAATTTTTTAAACAATAAAATCAACAAATTTTTGCATATTTTATAATAAGTTTGGAATAAAATTGCTTATTTTTATTTATATTTTAATTTATACATAAAACTTATACATAAAATTCTATTTTATACATAAAATAAATTCAACTTATTTAAATTCATATCTTATACTTATTTTATAAATTCTCATTTTTATTGCATATTTTATTCTACAGTTTAAAATTAAGATAATTTAAATTTATATAGTATAAAAATAGTGCTGGTTAAGTTATAAAACTTGTTTTATATATAATTTTACTTAAATTATAACTCAAATTACTATATTTCATTATTAACTTATATATTTCAAATATTTTAGAATCCTGATACTTAAGAAATATGAATGACTTTAGTTTATTTATAAATTTTATAATATCTATATCTTATAATTATTGTTAAAAGTAAGTCTATAAATTGTAAAAGTTATAATAAGTAAAAATTGTTTATAAAAAATAAGATATAAAATTATTAAAGTTGATTATAAAAATACTTGAACTTTAAAATTTCTTACATTCATAGTTAGTATAAGTTACTATTCTTATTTTTCATTCTAACTTCACTAAATTTGAATATTCAAACTATTTTAAATTGAAAATTTTAATTAAATTCCCAAAACCCCTTAGCTAACAAATTTATCTATTCTCAAAATATTTCAACTTATAAGAAAATAAACAAATAATTATCTATATTTTAATTAATTATTTACAATTTATATATAATTATACTAAAAATAATTCAAGTATTAATTTTTATATAGTAAAATAAAATCAAAAAATTTTATAAATATATCTTTAATTCTAAGTATATTTAGTTATTTTTTGACAATTAATTAATTATTATGTTTAAAAATAGTCTATTTAAATTATATTTATATCTATAGATAAATTAAAGTTAGTAAATAATGGATTTCTATTGCTAGGATTTATAAAAGTTAACATTAAATTTTGAGTAAAAGTTTGTAAGTTTGAATATTCAGAACTTTATTCTTCATTATTTTTATAAGATTGTTTTTTAATTAAAATAAGGCTTATAATTTACAGTGTTTTATATGATAAATAATCAATATTATTCATTAGTAAAGTTGAAAAATATGATTTTCAAACTCTGTTATAAAGTTTAAATAATCAAACATATCACTATTTGTTTTATTGATTTATATAAAATCAATTTTATAGCAATCTTTATTTCAGCAATTAAAATTAATTTATTTAGAATAATTATTTTACAGTAACTATTTTATACTTATTTATTTATATTTAATCTTAGTATATAAGAAAATTTATTTATCTATAATTTACTAATTATTATTTATTTGTGATTTTACATTTGCAGAAAATCTCAACCTTTTATAAAGGTATACAAATATACTTCCTTAAATTTATATAAATATAAAATGAAATATTAGTTTTTATATTAAATCTAAATTGTATGATATTTTCAATGAATTAAAATTATATAGATGAAAAATATAAAATTACTTTTAAGCTTGGCTTATTAAATAAATCACTATTTTAGAGCTATATTCTTGATTCTATTATTAGTATCGTATACTTACTCTCAAATTCTGAGAATTAAAATAGTTTAACTTTAAAGTAATTACTATTATTTTAATGAATCGAAGTGATTTAATAGTTTAGCAATGCAGTTGTAAAGATCATTATAAATCCAAAATTATTGAAATATTTATGTGAAATAGAGAATTATACTATGGAATAAGTGTTTGATAATTGAGCAATTCTTAATTTTCAATTAATAATAAGTATTGATTAAGTGGGCAGCATATTGACTTCTTAATTAATGAATAAAGAATTGCTGGATTTACAAATAATAACCTTAAATTAAATTAAATTTATTCTATTATTCTTAGTAATTTATATGATGAACTTTTGTTCTAAAATTTTACTTAGTAAAAAATGTATTAATGCCTAAAATTTCTTAGAATTATGCTAAGAAATTCTCTAAATTTTATTCACAGTTAATAGCTTATTGTTAAGCTTTTGAGTATAAAAAAGTATGTGATAAATGATAGCTAGCGAATACTATATGCAATTAAAATTTCTATTCTTTACCCAGACAAATAATTTCTATATTCTTAAGTACTTTAATAATTATTAATGGCTGACTTTACTTTGAATCCTTAATTGGATTGATTAATGAAAAATTCAAATTCTTGATAATGAATTGTGTTGGTGCTGGTAGGAATTCCGCTAGCGGAAATTGGATCGTGCTGGTACGATTTCATTATTATGAAAAGCACTCTCTGATTTTAGTAACGGTAGTGTCTTCCTGAATCGAAATTGACCTATATAAAATGGCTTAAGGCACCTTAATTTTAAAGTTTAATGAACCAATAGTAACTTGCTGGTATCAATGTTTCAGAACTCGCCCAGAAGTGCAAAAGTAAGAAAGAGCTATACAACTTTCTTGCCCAAGACTGCCACGCTTTCTTACCAAAAGCGGACTCCACCAACATTTATTTCCTTAAGTAAATCATAAGAGCAGAGAAAGACGTAAACCCTAGCTTAACCCTGTAACTGTTAATATAGTACGTAAGAAGAGACGCAGTTAAAGTGTCAGCAGTGCCTCAAATCGATGGACTTACAGTTCAAGACTTTCTCGATTATGCAAGAAGGTCTTCAAGACTGCTGCAATACTTGCCTGAAGAACGAGATTGGGTCCACCTTGACAGATAATGGATCTGCGACTTGCTCTTCACCCTAGACACCGACGGTGTCTCCCAGATGATTCATGATGCAATGCTCTAACGAAGAGAAAAGCTCGAGTAAAGTAGAGATATCTTTATAGAAATGAGACCCGAGTTCGTGGACGCTCTCAGCAGATGCCTTAACTTTAGCAGTAAGTTTACTCTCTCTTAATTTATTGTGTAGCTGAGCGAGGTAAGGCTGTGAATCTCGTTAAGGATTCATCTAAAAGAAAGAGAACCCGTGAATAGTTAGAGGAGGTAAAGGATTATGAAGATGCTTTGAAATAAGATAAGCAAGAATTCTTGCAGTAAACTAAAAAGTTGAAGCAATAACATGATAATATGGAAAGTGAGTTGCTTGACTTACGCAAGATGAAAGAGCAGTTTATGCAAGATGGTAACCTGTAGAATATGCAAAATCAATCTCCAAACATGAGTCAATGAGTGCTGCTGCTTCTATTCCTCCACGATTCTCTATATGCTATTAATAGAAAAAACATGAATATGGTGAATTTCTTTAAAAAATTAAGATAAATCTCATATTCTTAATCTTGGTTTTCTCTCTGAATTTCTATGGTTTATGTCGCTTTTAAAGTGCCTTCTCTCACTCGAGGCAGCCTTCAACCATCTTTCCATTGTCTCTTCGTTCTCTGGCAGCTCTGTATAAGTGCAAGTGAATGTTTTATCTCTAGCACTGCGACGAGTAACCAACTCTCAAGTCTTATTTTATTCTTTGATTAAGTCAAGCTTTTGCTAACCTTTCAATAATCTTCTCTTTAAACTTGCAGAACTGCTTTTGCTTTTGGATCTCTCTCTGCTTTGAGCCTTAGTAATTTCATGGTGCTACCGCTTTAAACTCCTGTGCACCAATTGCTGTACCTGCTCGAATGGTTATCTTGAAGCACAGGGTTTTAACTCATCTTCTATTCAATAAGCTCTATGAGAGAAGGTTAATAAAAACCCAACTTACTTTATTCACCTTATTCTTCAATTTATTAAGGCTCCTTTTCTTCTTCAAGATTATTTTGCTTCACTACTGCTGCTGGGTTGCTTGCTTCGCTGTAAGCTTTTTCAGTGAGAGATACAATATGTTGAACGATTTCTCTTACAATATTATCTTGCTCCTATTCGTTTGAAAGCTCTGCA